>JAAGAY010138600.1:0-38287 GCA_011801015.1 Ardeotis arabs
GGGGGTGCGGGGGTCCCGGTGCTCAGCCCCCTCCCGGCTCCCGGGGGGCGCCAGGCTGAGAGGCGCACGGGTCCCCGCGCGTGGGGCTGCCTCGGCGTGGAGCGGCCAGCAGCAGAGCCCCTCCGCCTCTCCCCCTGCCCGAGGCTCCGCGGGCACCGCGTCCCTGTCACGGAGAGCTCACCGGCATCTTCACGGCCGAGCCCCTCCGAGCAGCAGAGCCGGGCAGGGTGGGCTGCTGCTGCTGCCCCACCGCCGTCTGGCCCTCCGGCCCCGGGGACTGCACCCCCACGGCTGCTCCTCAGCTGCCCCACGGCCGGGCTGCTGTCCCACAACTGGGCTGCTGCCCCACGGCCGGGCTGCAGCCCCATGGCTGGACTGCTGCCCTTCGGCCACCCCACGACTGCACCACAGCTGCCCCACAGCCGTGCTGCTGCCCCACGGCCCCCCCTTGGCTGCCCCACGGCCGGGTTCCTGCCTGCCCACCCTCACTGCTTCGCCCCGTGGCTCCGCTCCTGCAGCGGCACCCGGCTGGAGAGGCCATGGCAGCTGCCCCCCCCCCAGCGCAGGCCACGCTTTGGGGGCAAAACCCAGCTTTTGACCCAAAGCTACTGGTTGAGATTGATACCAGAACAACAGGCTGTGCTTAGACACGGGCTTGAACGGAGCCGGGTGCTGGTACCTGCGCAGCAAAAAATGGCCGATGGAATCACACTGGGCCGTAACTTTTAAAATCAGTGGCAGCAGTGGGTGTCCTGTGTACTCGGGGGGCCCTGCCCCACTGGCCGGTGGGGTCCTCGGGGCCTCAGGCTCCCCTCAGCCCAGGAGCAACCCCTCTGATGATGGAGGCAAGCAAGCCGCGGCGGCCGAGCGGTTCCCTCCGCGTTGGAAAGTTCTCGGTGGGTCACGGCCGGGGATGCAGAAATTCCCTGTCTGTTCCCGGTGCTCGGTCCTAAACCCTCTGAAGTCAGTCGGAGCTTTCTTATTGATTCAAGGAGGGTTTGGATCATGCTATAATTCTGTAATAAATAATTTGAGATAATCTGTCTCCCCTCTTGGGCTGAGGGAGCTGGGGAGGCAGTGAAAGATGGGATCGCTGGAGGCGTGAGTGATTTCCAAAATTCTTGGTTTTGCTGGCTGTATTTTTTTTTCAGCCGATGTTTTATGTTTCCCTCACTGCCATAAATCACTGCTCGGGAAGGAGCTGCACCCCAGTCTCCTGGGCACGGCACACACGGGTGCCGTGCCAGAGCTGGGAGCTGGATCATGGCCCTGAGCCCGGGCACGGGGCTGGGAGCAGTGGGACATGTGCTTGCCATGGGGCTCGTCGCTCCCCCTGCACACTCTCCCCCCGGGCCAGCGCTCCCACGGCCGCCGGGGCAGCTCTGCGTTGGTGGCCAGGCACAGAGGGTCCCAGCCAGCGCTTGGGGTGGGCGCGTGGGGCCAGTTGTATGGGCTTGAAAATCAGGCAGAGGCTGGACATCACGGCCCTGTGCCAGGAACGACCACGGTCGGTCGAAAGGGCTGCTTCTCCTGTGGTGCAGAAGGCGCTTTTGGCACCGAGCGGTGCCCTCTGCCCCTCCGGCAGCACCTCAGCCTTCAGCCTTCATCTGCTGACAGGGGTTTAACGTGTGCAAGGACGGAGGAATGGAGCGGCGGGCGCCGGTCGCTCGCCTGGCTGAGCGCGCGTGGCAGATGATGAGAATGAGCGGCGTGAGCGCGGGGTGCGCGCTCCCTCGCAGATGCTCTTTGAGTCCCTGTCAGTCACACGCGCGCGGCGCCTGCACGGGAGCCGCTCGCACCACGTGAGCGTCACGAGCCCATCGGCGAGCGCGGATAAATCTTGAATGAAGCCGCCGCAGACCCGTGTAGAGACACCCACGCTGGAAAACACAAATTAGCGGCTGAGTCAATCTCTGGAGCCCAGGCAGGCGTTCCCAGGCTGCTGAGCTGGGGTAGCCTCTGCTCTACGCCGCAGCGGTCGGGGTCTAATTATCGCTTTTACAACACGTGAACACCTGGTAGGTGTCGCCTTGTACTTGCCGCTCAGACGTGACCGGCAGCGTTTGTCGGCGTGCGTCCCCCGTGGCGCTGCGTCCTCGGTTGCTTTCCTCCGTGGCTCCCTTGTTCATAGAAAAGGTGGGGAGACGCACAGCACCTCGGGGAGAGAGCTGAAGCTGAGGAGTAGCTGCTTGGGCTTCTGTTGGTTTTAGGCAAGCAAAATAACTTTGTTTTTCATCAAACTTAATTAAATTCGGCATCGTTAAATGCAGGGAGCCTCCTTATCCTCCCTGCAGCGTGGCACAGGCTGGGACCGGCTCCATGGCATCATGCGGAGCTGAAGCAGGCAGGGGTAGCAGGAGGATTTGGCCAAGGCTGCTTGAAATGCCTTCTTTCAAGGCGGTGTGGAACTTCTTCCCTCCTTCACATTCCTTGTCAGAACAAAGTGCTCTGTCGTTTCTGGAGGACCAGGACCGTTGCTCTGCCTCCCTCCCCGCGGATGCTGGGGGTCCTGTCGTCCCTCGGATCATGCACAGCAGGGGCGGCGATTCCTCCCTGCCAAACCTGGGCAGCTGGGCTTGGGTTCTGCTCTTTTTTGGGGGATCCTGTCTAGATTAAAACCTAACACTGCAGGTCTTGTCAGCCAGCCCCGGCAGCCCACAGGGCCCTGCCGAGCCATTTCTGTACCCTGCAGCTCCCGCTCGGCTCCTGGAGCATTCTGGATGGACGGCCGGTCCTGGAGACTTCAGCTGAGGGTGAACCGGCCCTGTCCCTCGGCCAGCTGGTGCACTGGGGAAAGAAGTGGGCCCCCCAAACTTCCTTTGAACATAAATAATCTCTGAGACTTACGTCTCGCGTAGCCGTGCAAGCTGTTTTCCCGTGTTTCTGCACAGGGGTCCACCATAGCCCCAGCCCTTCTGCGCCGCTGAGTGACCTGGTGCCACCGCCTGCGCCTGGGCTGCGATGTCCTCGCCTGGCTCCCGCTGTAAACCTGCGGACCTGGCTGCGTGAGAGCGGCCGTTGCCAGATGAGGCCACGGTACCGAGCTGCCCCAATTCCCCTGCGCCGCCTCCATCGTTCGTTAGTGTCGCAGTCGGTCTTTCCTCTGCCTCCTGCCTCTTTCACCCACAATTATTTCACGTTTTCTTCAATGCTCTCAAAAAGACGTTGTTACAGCTCGCACTGCTCTGGTAACAGGCGATCCCGCACAGGAACACCCCACCGGCTGGCAACGTGCAGTCTCTGCCTCCCAGTCCCTCCAGTAAAGCACTGTTGGTTCTGCCCAATACTGCTCTTTTACTTTTTCAAGAGAGATAAATCAAATACCCCGCTGAACTCTAAATGCATTGTGTTACTGATTTCCTTTACCAACGGAGTTTGTAACCGTATCAAGAGAAATTTATGAAGTTGTGTAAATCTGGTTTCCGCAGGGCTGTCTGACGTTTCTCTTGTCCCCACCGCAGCTGACCCGCAGGCGATGGGGGACGCAGCTCCTAGCGTTGCCCCTCGCCATCGCTGCTGGCGCAGGCTGATCAAACACCAAACCGGCTGTTCCTGCCTTCTAGAGACTCGACAGGATGCCAAGATTTATTAAAATCCATTTTAGATCTTCAGAAAAGCGCTCAGCCTGTTCTCTGAGCGCTCCTGGGAGCAGGCTCTCCAGTCCTGCCGGTTTCCCGTGTACACGTAGCGGTCGGTGTGCGGCATCCTCCCCAGCTCCCGGCGGAGCAGCGGGGCCTGTTTTCAAGCACAGAGCAGAGGTGTCTGATGAATAAATAATTGTGTGGCACTTCTGCTGCGTGACTGGCAGCTGTACCATCATGATCTGGTAGTGGCTTACAGCAGCGGTGATGCTCCCTTCTTCTAACGGCACTGGAGGGTTCCTCCGGAGGTGCGGGGCGCAGAGAAGCACCCTGCCCTTGCTCCTGAGCAGGGGCCGTGCTTCTGCACTTACGTTCTCCCTGCAGTTGTTTTTGTCCGAGGTGGCTTTTGGCCCTGCTGAGCTGCGCTGCTCCGCACCGAAGGCGTCCAGCGTCCAGTTGGGCTAGCAGCAGCTCTCTGACATCTCCTGGACAGCCGCCGGCTCTTCCCTGCTTCCAGCTCCTCGCAGCCCTCTGAGTGAGGCCAAACGCAGAATTTCCCCAAGGTGACAGCAATATTGTTTCTGTTAGAAAGTTATTATCTTTAATTTTTAAAAGCGCCAAGCAAATGTCCCTGAGATTGCAATCGTCCATGATAGAGCACTTTTTCTCGCCACTCGTTACAGGTGGGTATTTAAGGAGCTGCTCATCCCGTTCCTCTGGCTGGCTGGCATCTGTAATAGGTTCTCATCAACAGCTCCTCAGCAGTTGAGCTCTTCTCCACGGCGCTCGTGGTCCAGCCCCGCAGTGCTGCCCGTGGCGCCTGTGTCTGTTGCAGGTGCCCAGCTCTCTGTCCGCAGCCACGCTGACGGGGTGTGCCTGGCAGCCCTGGCACAGCCCCCCGGCTGATGCCGCCAGATGTGGCTCTGTCCTGGGGATGCCTGCCAGCTCCGGTGCCATGGCGGGAAGAGCCCTGGGATAACAGCCATGCGGAGATGGACCACGGGGATGGGGACCATCAGCACGGGCTGGAGGTGATGGAGGGGGAGACAGGGCAGGTCTGTAACAGCGTGGGAGGCTGGGGAGGTGAGTGGGGAAGTTATCTGCTCCCCATTACATGAGAGCTAGGAGGTGTCCAGTTGACTTCTGTGATGGAAAGAAGATGCTGGAGGCATCTGAGGTGATAGCAATGGGCGAAAGTGAAGAGGGACCAGTCACCCATTTGAGAATATCTGATTAAATCACCACGCTGCAGATTTAACCCTTCCCAGCCTTCGCACCAGGACAGCATTGGGGAGGGGCAGGGCATGCGCCCGGCGCTGGGGTCAGAACAGGATGGGACAAATGCCCTGAGCACGGGGCTCTGCGGGCTGTCACAGGTGATGCCACAGGTGTAACCTCTGAGTTAGGAAATCCTGGAGCCTTAGCTTGGTGGAGGGTGTATTGAGTAAGCGTTAATTAATTAATTACTGTCCTCCAACAGAGATGGAGATCAGGCTGGCTGGGCCCTCCGTCTGCTCCAGACCCATCTCCGTGTGGCACGCGGCCAAACGCCGAGAGCCATAAACATCCCTCTGGGCAGAGCGGGGTCCTGGCCGCTGCCAGTCGGCGCCTTGCCCGCGGGCGGCCGTGCCGTCGGTCTCGCTGCTGTTCGGGAGGTGCCCGGAGAGGAGCTGAGCTTCAGCTTCAGCCCATGGCCACCAGCTCTGCTCTGGGGAACCGGCGCTTCGGGCGGGGGGTGCGGAGCTTACCCTCCCCGATGCTGCAGCATCTGTCTGGGCAGACCCCGTCCCTGGGGAGGGGTAGGGAGCTGGTTCCCACCTCGCCTGCGAGCAGCACGCGATGAGCGCCGTGTGTGCTGTGAGCCGCTCGGAGCCAGGCGTTTCGTTGCTGCATAGGCGTGGTGCAGTCTGTCATCGCAAGAGCTGCTGCTTAACAGAGGTGGAAGTCGGAATTTGAATGAGGCTGGAGCGGGGTTGTTTTATTTTTCCCGTGCAAGGTCACTATCGCCATTACGGCTGTAAATAATTCGGGATGGCTAATGACGGTGCTGGGGCTGGCGGCTGGGCGCGTGGCCACGCTGCGGGGGAGGATACCCCACGGATCGGTGCCGGATGCTCGTCTCCGCGGTCCCCGGGGAGGTGGGGTGCTGGCGCGGGTGCCAGCGGACGATGTTTGCAGAGAGCAGGCAGGGAGTGGGGAGGGATGCTTGGCTCCACCGCCAAGATATGTGGCCTTTGGTAAATCACTTCGCTTCTCTCTGCTTTTAGTAATGTGGGGTGGGGTGGGCCGCCTCTTGTCCAGGTGTGGATACCCGGGATGCTCCGCAATTGCCCATGCTGTGTGGGATGGGATGGGGTGAGACAACCTGCTCAGCACTTCTTGCCTCTCAGTGATTGCTTTCCACATGGCTTTCACCATGGATTTTTAATGAACACGACGTGCACTTCATAAATAGACATGAACCTCCTGTTGCAGGAAAATCAGAATTGCTCTTGAAATTGTGGTGTAGGCTGGTGGGTTAGCCCTGGAATTTTCTTATTTTATGTTTGTGTTTTCTTATAAGCATCTGCTTGCAGTACTTCAAAATAAAATGTTCGGGCCAGGGTATGCCCCGTGCCACCCCGGCAGCTCTGCCTCTGGGCCAGCGCCAGCACAAGGGCCAGATTTTAACTGAGTTGCTCTTAGGGCAACTTGATGTTATGCATTTGCCTGCACACGGAGGGTAATCGGGCTCCCTGAGGCGCCTTTCCCGTCCTCGCCGTGCTCCATGGCAGGCGGCCTCGGCGGCAGGGCTGGTTCGCCGTTGGTCTTGGTCCCAAGGGTTTACAAGGATGTTAACGCTAAACCAAAGAGACTACCAACAAGCGACTGCTCTTTTAAAGCAGACCTGATTTAAACTTCTTAAAATCAGTGCTGGCTCACGCTGCTGGCGCCTGCGTCAAGCCGCCTGTGTCCTGCCGTCCTGCCCCTGGTCCCGGGGATGGCAGCGCTTCCCCCCGCGAGGCTGGGCTCCCTCCTGACAAGGGAGCACGGACCCCTGAACAGGCTGGCTGGGGGATAAATGCCAGCTTGCCATTATTTTTTGCAGCTGTCAGAGTGCTTTGATGCGTCAGCGTCATTGATTGTGTCACATGACGTCATCGCATGAGCAGTTGCAAGGGGCTGTGAGAGTCACCGGCCACCGTCCCTCTGGGCTGCCCGACCCTGGCCCTGCGGCTGCGTGCCTGGCTGGGAAAGGTCGCTGTCACTTGGCGAGACCAGCTGCAGCCTCATGTCGGCTTTCCCTGCGGTCCTGTGCCTGCAGCGGCTCCGGCGGCTCCGTGCCAGCCAGCCCCGGCAGCGGGTTCTGCCAGGCTGCACAGCGCCCTTGCCAAATCCTCCCTTTGCCTGAGCAGCTCGGCTCAGCTGAGCGAACCTTATCGCGGCGCAGCAGCTGTGCCACGCGGCTTCACTGCCGAGCAGCCGGCCACGCTGCCGCGGAGCGGGCTGGGATAACGGGGACGCCGGGATAAGAGGGTCCCCTCTGACGGGGACCTGCCGCTCCCCTGTGCTCGCCCGCGGTGGGCAGCAAGCCGGCAGCTCGCCGACGGCATCTGGAAGCCTCTCGCAGCCCCAAGGCCCTGTGCTTAGGAGAGTCTCTTGTCATTCCTAGGCATGCTTCAGCCAAGGACGAAAGCGTTTCCTACATGTCGGTCTTTGGTGTTCCCTCCACCACGGAAAGCTGAGGGATGAGGGTGCTCGCGCCTTTTGTGGGAAGTGGGAGTGCCATGGCCTGGGGTGCAAGCCCTCCTGGCTGGGGGAGACGCCGGAGCCGCGTCTCCTGCGCCCACCACCGAGGAGCTGAAGCGCGCTCCAGCGAGGGTGTGGAGGTCGTGTGCATGTTTTAAATAATTTTAAATAATAATGGTTTGAAATATCATCGACTCTGCATATGACCCCAGCCTGCCCCGATTCCCACTGCCGCTGCGGGAAGGACGGGAGCTGCCGCCGCCCCCAGCCCCAGCCGGCAGCAGAGGGGCAGGTCCCCACTCCTGCGCCCGTCCCCTGGGCCGGAGGCACCCGGCTGAGCTCCCGCGCGTCCCCGCAGACGGGTGCCGTATGGCTCGCGTGTTTGTCCTCGCTCGCTCGCGGCTGAAGTGAGAGACAGACATGGCAGCGCCTCCGCCCCGGAGCCGCGCTCCTGCCGCGCAGCCCGTCTGCAGGCAGCCAGCCCTCGGCCCCGGGGAGCGGTACGGTGCGGCGTGGTGTGATGTGGCACAGTGTGGTACGGTGCGGCGTGGTGTGATGTGGTACAGTGCGGTGTGGTGTGGTGGGGAGTGGGACGGCTGCGACAGAGTGGCCCCCTCTGCCCGTCCGAACACGCACTGGCCACGTCTGTCAGGGGCGTTTGGTACGTGTGAGCTGGTCTCCATCGCCCGCGGTTCAGCACGAGGGCAGTGCATGTAACACCGCAGCATCTTGGTGCGCGTGTCGGGTACCGCACCCGTGCCGCTCACCAGAGGAAGCAGCCCTGGGCTTTTCACCGTGCGCACCTCCAGGCACTCGTTTAGAAATTATTTACATGGTCAGTGTGGACAGATCTCCCCCCAAGGTGAGGGAAAGTCTTTCAGAAAACAGGAAGAGGAGAACGTCCCGTCGGCATCCAGGAGCTCTGCCCGGTCTGGGTTTGGTCGTCGTTTGCCCTCTCGCAGTGCAGCTCTGGAGCGCTGCATCTCTCCCACCCCGCACTGCCCGTCTGTAACTGGGAATGTCACCTGCCCCTCAGCGTGAGGGATGCTCCCGTGCTGACGGAGCCAAGCGGGGAGCCCACGGAGGGGGAATGGCTCCCTTGGCAGCAGGCAAGGCGAAGGGGGCCGAGGCGACACACTGAGCGCCGAGGGCAGGTAACGGAGATCCGGCAGAAAGTGCCGTGCCCTAGCACAGGTGGGAGCGGGCAAGGGATGGGGAGCGATCCCGGAGCAAATACCAGTCACCCAACATACCCAGGCTGCAGCCTGGCCCTCGGTGCGGCTTTCCTCACCTCCTGTAGCCAAAACTGCAGGTGCCTCGCCGGGAGCGGGGCAGCTGTGTGCCGTTAACTGGGCTGGAGCTGCTGGCCCGCAGCTGGGACAGACCCATTAAAAGGGCTGCCCTGGGGCACCGCCTCAGCTGCTGAGGGTGAAGCCATGGACCCTGAGCACCAGCCTGAGCCGAAATGGGGGGACCGAACCTGTGGGGCAGTCTCAGGTAAGTGCTGGGGGTCTGGTGCTGGCAGAGCCGGGGCAGCGCAGCAGCCTGTGCCGTGCAGGTGTGGCCGTGTGCGTCCCGGGGGCTTCCCGGTGCTCGGGGGCATCTTGTGCCTCTGTGCTGTGGGGCACTGCCCTGCTGGCCCTGAAGCCAGTGGCAAAATGTCTTTCACTTTTATTTTCTCTCCCCCTTCAAATCTGCAGTGCTGGGGCTGCAGCACGGGCAGGGGAGGGGAGGACCTAAACCAGAGGGGTGCCACAGGCCGCCCCTGGGCGGGAGAGCCTTTCAGGGGCACAGAGAAGCCGGTTGCCGTGTGCTGGGGTCTCTGGGTGCTGTGAGGCCCCGAAGTGAGGGGGGGTGGACGGGACATGCTGTCCTTGGAGAGGAGCTCCCGGGGCGAAGCCCTCCCGAAGGCAGCAGGACAGAGCCAGTGCCGTGTGATGGAAATTGCTCTGGATTTCTGGGAAGCTTACCAGGGCATCTTTTACTGCTTGGAGGAGGAAGGTGTGGTTGGCATCCCTCCCTCGTGCTGTTCACCAGCAAAGCCCTCTCCTAATGCTCAGTCTATAGAATGCTCTTCTTGCTCTCCAAAAAAAGCCGGGAGCGAACCTGTGGTGCTACTCCTGAATATGGCTTTCCCCATCTGGGGCGTTGGAACTGGCTCCCCAGGGCTCTCTTCCCTCTCGCAGATGGTAAGGAGGCGGCTCTGCCATCCAGCAAGCTAAATCCGGCGGCGCTGGATGCGCAGCGGCGCCTGCGGCAGCGAGCGGGGCCCTGGTTGCGCCCGGTGCTGGTTGGGTGAGGGAAGGGGGGGACCTGCGCCCTCCAGCACCCCCCGCTCCCGTCCCGGCTGGCACGCGGCACGGTGCCTGGAGTAAATAGGCTGTGATGGATCAAGTCCCTTTTAGCGCATCCGCTGAAAACCTCAAATATTTATATCGTTAGGGCGACGTGACAGAAGCATATATATTAAAAAAAAAGGCAGGTGCTTGAGTGGCAGTCCTGTGTTTGAAGTTCAGATACTTACCTTCATATCAATGCTATAAAAGAGGGAGAAAAAACCCCAATTTAATATCACTTTTGCAAGGAAAACAACCTGCCGAGCCTCCTCCCGGGCTATATGTGCTTTAAAGATTGACTGTGCCGCTGTAAAAACTATTGATGAACTGTAAACATGAAAAGATCGCCCTGCTCGTGGCCTGTCAAAAGCATTAGGTTGGAAACGCGCAGCACTGCGCTCCGGCATGACTCACCGCGTCCTCAGCAAATGTGTTTATTTGTAAAGATCCCGATTTCAGAAATAGTGACCTTTTTAATGCCTCGCGCAGCGAGCTCGGAAATTCGAAATTGCCTTTTGGCACCTCGCTAGTCTTGCTGCAGCTCTGACAGTGCTTGCCATGGCAATTTACATATTTTTAGCCTGATATTCTGCGCTGTGGGGCTCCTTGGGAAAATGATTTTGCTTTTCGCAGCCCGGCGGGCTCCTTGCAGCCCAGCTTCCGCCCCTCCGAACCCACCCTGGCTTTACTGACATTCTCCTTGGGAAACGGGCCGTGGTGTTAGTCACAGATTTGTGCAGCTGCTTCACCTTGAAATGGGGAATAATCTGGGAAGCTGTTATCCCGCAGCTGTCTGTCAAAGCCGTGGGTTAGCTCTTTTGGCCGGCATCGTGCCAGGTGGCTGCTGGGCTCCCCGAGCCCCGGGTCCGCGCTCGCTGGCACGAAGCCCGCATCGCCGGCATGCCGGCAGCCTGCTGTCGCTCACACCGAAAGGAATTTGGTGACTGGCAAGATGGTGGCTCTGTCTGGCCTGTCCCCCTTGTTCCTGGTCCCCACCTGTGCTGTCGGGAGCAGCGGGAGGGACGGAGAGGCGCTGGGGAGGACGGGCAGCCCCGCCATGGGGCATTGCCATCCTCACCCTCCTCGGGAGCCTCCCCGCCAGGCATCGAGCATCGCCGCTAATTGCTCCTGCCATTTGTGTTTGGTCACGGGCGACAGCATTGCTCCTTGCTGCCGTTCATCCAGCGCGTCGGGATGGATGCTTGGGTGGCTTTTCCGCTGTGTGCGCGCCCTTTGTCAGTGCTCTGCAATTCTGAGTTGCTGATTTATATTCAGTTATGAATATCTCCTTTCTTCTTTTTGTTGGGCGTGTTTTTATTTTCAGAGCTGTGCACACATTAGCCAGGCACTTCTTAAACTGATGCAGACTTCTGTCGCGGTTAGGATTTTGGGGTAAAACACTCCGAAATCATTCTCTATTCACAGTCGTGCTTTTGTGCTTAAATCCACTCTCCTAACTGACTTGGCTTATAATTATTTTCTGCTCCATGACCTTTCAAGGCACCGGAGTACACGCCGGTGCCTGGACTCACCTCCCCTTGCCCATAAGAAGCGGAATCGAGCTGTGATTGCTCGGACTGGAGCAGCAACTAGTTTTTAATTCTCTGATCCATTCCCCTTCAGCTGTCAAGGCGCAGTCTAAAATAGCAGTCCCCTGTGCTGGATGCCACGCTGCAGCGCTATGAAATTGTCATTTATATGTTTTTAGAAATTCAGAGGACACTTTAATACTGGCGAAGTGAAACCTTTGGCTCCCCATTGTAACGCAGCTTTCCCTCCTGGTTGTTATAAATCGGTGCCGGAGCCGCCTCCGGGGTGATCCGGGCTCCGGCACAGCTCGGGGTTGGGAGCGGTCCCCGTACCCGTACGGTGGCTTTGTCTGGGGTCCTGGCAACTGGTTCAACCAGAGCATCCCAGGTTTTAACACCCTGGACCCTTGCTTTCCCCACCTGGTCCTTCCCGGGCGGGTTTTATCACCAATTTTCAGTGTTCTGGCCGCGCAGATCTCTCTGTAGCGCTTGGAAATGCCATGGGGGTCAAACTCACTCCAACAAACATGCCAGTCCGCATCCTTCGTTATCCCAGCTCACGGCCGGGATGCGTGGGCAGCTGGAAGGCTGCCTCCGGCTTTCCTGGTGTGTTTTGTTGTCGGCATCCGGACGCTGTGCCGGAGGAGGGCTCGGCTGTCCCCTGCTGCCTCCCTCCTCGGTTTCCGCTGGTTTAGCAGCTCCGTGCGGGTGTTCAGGGACCAGGTTGGGCTGATGGGGTATGGTGGCTCCAGACACAATAGAGCCAGGCTAGAGAGACCAGCAGTGGAGACAACCCAAAAACCATTATAGTGCAAGAGCAAAGGAGAGAAAAATAATCATGTGGTGCATGGAAGCTGTGTCCAAATAAGAGAAATGGGAAAGGGCATGGATTTCGACACATTAAGTGAGGAGCCATTATAAGGCAGGCAGAAATGGCCATGAAGGACAACTTGCTGAAGGCACAAAAAGCAATAATCAAATCTTTACTCTCTAACGCGTCCCCAGCTGCCGTAGGGTGGGTGTCCATCCAACAGCTGTGGCTCCAGGAGCGTCGGCTCCCTGTGGGGAATTGGGGGTTTTCTTCCTGTGGCGGTAGTTGCCAAACCTCTCTGAGGGGTAAAAAAATTTTTTCCTAATATCTAATCTAAATCTACCTCCCTCTATTTTAAAGCCATTACCCCTCATCCTATCCCAACAAGCCCTGCTGAAGAGTCTCTCCCCACCTTTCCTGCAGCCCCCTTTGGGCACTGGGAGGCCGCTCTCAGCTCTCCCCGGAGCCTCCTCTTCTCCAGGCTGAGCAGCCCCAGCTCTCTCAGCCTGGCCTCACAGCAGAGCTGCTCCAGCCCTCTCAGCATCCGCGTGGCCTCCTCTGGACCCTCTCCGACATGTCCATGTCCTTCTTCTGTTAGTAAAAAGCTTTGTGATCCAGGAATCTCCCGGGGCTGAGCTGGCCGCCCCTGTTATGATAGCTGAAGACAGGGCTGGGAGGCAAACCCTTCCCAGGAGCTCAGCTGTTAACCCAGGTGGATCTAAAACGTTCGTTAGAGGAGTGAGAGCGGGATCTGCTGTGCCAGCGTCTGCGCAGAGGGAGGTCCTGGTGCCTCGGGCGTGGTGATGCTCTGCCGCGGCCAGGGCTCCCGCTCCTGCCCCCTCTCTTGCCATCAATGTCTCTGAGCAGGCAAACAAACAGGCAATTATTATTTTTTTAATTGCTGGGATTGTGTTAATTTAAATAGATAAACTCAATCAGTGAAGCTCATTAATTTCTAGTGCGTGGCTTCTTTACACTGATTCTGGCTGCTCCAGCACTCATTTTGCTATCATAGGAGTGTCAATTACCTTTCACAATGAAAATCAATGTTTATTCACTGTTAAAGATGAAACATGAAGTAGTTTCCTTCAACATGCCTGCTCCGAGGGCTCCCAGCATGGCTGCCTGTCGGTGTGCTGCTGAGGGGACGGCGCCGCGCTGGCAGCACTGCAGGGAAGGGGCTGCCCCGAACCCCGCGCTGGCAGCAGCCCCCTGTGCCTTCCCAACCCGTCCCGGCTGGGAAAGCCTGGCATCTTCCGGGAAGCTGGGTTGGCGGTGGGACGTTTCCCTGCCGCGAGCTCCGCCGATGCGGAAGGATGGATGGAGGGAGGGAGCGAGTGCGGGGGGACACCCTGGAAGGCAGCTCCAGCCGCTGCCTGTTACTTTTCTAACGAGAAAAACAAAGCTGGAGCCTTGAAGCCGAGCGCTAGAAATTGCCCATCACTTTCCAACTTTCTCTCCTCCTCTATTATTCAGAATTGTTTTGCTTTCTGAACTGCCTTGTGTAGGTTGCAACAACCCCACAGATTCCAGAATGGGAGATGATGAGTCACTGTCAAAATGTAGATTTTTAGGGTTTTATTCCTTTTAGCAATGCTGAGGGAGTAAAGTCTCTGTGACACACGCCGCTCGCCGGCTAAAACCGACAGAAGCTCCCAGCCCACCCCTGGGTGCGAGCACTGGGGCTGTGCCAACGGCTGCCCCCCGTTGTCCCCCGCGGGGATGCCCTTCGTGGGCAGCGCGGGGCTGGGCGCAGCTCCCCAGGCCCCGCCGCACTGTGGGGACGCGCGGGGGGCTCGGTCCGTGCACCGCTGCGCGTACGTTCACGTGTGTGTTTGCACTGGTCTCGGATCCAGCCAGCTTTGCCGAGCCCAGCTCTGCCGCCTCCTCGCTGTTGTGCTGGTTCCATTCGACTTGGGTGTTTCCACTGGTTTTTTTTTTTGGTTTTTTTTTTTTTTTTACAACAGGAAAAAAAACCCCTTCAGAACAGGCATATCTGTGTGGGTGACTGTGCTCAGGCACAAACCCCCACTGCAGCAAGGGGGAGAGAGTGCGAAGCGGAGATGGAGGCAGATGACGCGGGTGCCCCGGTGGGCAGCTGGCGCGGGGCTGCCGGGGCGATGGGGACGTGCTGGGGGGCGGACCTCGGTGCTGGCTGCAGGGTGACACGGAGCAGGGGGTTCTCTGAACCAGCACGCGGGTTTTGCCTTAATTCGGCTGCTCTGCCGTGGAGTTGAAGCGAACAGATACCACGGGCGGCTCTGGGTGACGGCCGCGTCTAACGCAGCCCGGAGGGGCCGGGGCGGCGCGGTCTCACGCCAGGGACCTTGTGCAAAGAGCCTGAGGATCCCTCACAGGGTGAGAAGCTGGGGAAGGAGAACGGATGAATTTCTTTCCATCTCTCCAAGCATCTGGGAGGTGGGTGGGAGGTAAAAAAAGATGAGCCCTGAAGTTTTAATTCCTTGGAGATATTTAGGTTTCTCGCTCCTGTTACCCAAGGGAGCGCAGAGCCTGAGCATCGCCGAGGATGTGCCGCGGGCTGGGGGCCCAGCACCCGCCAGCTGAGCTTGGACCTCTGGTTCTCCAGAGAATGTTCATTATGAGAGACCTTAAACCAAAATGACCTCACCAGTCCCTCCAAATGGGCTTGGTGTGACAAGGTATCTTTGGGAAGGGCATTGCTGTGAACCACAGCTTAGGAGACAGCTCCCTTGAATTTACCGGGAAGTGCAGGGTGCTGGGGGCTGGAGCCTGGCCTGGGACTTCTCCTGGCTGAGCCAGCCGGCACGGGGGGAGAGGGGGATTTCCTTCTTGTATAAGAACAGCGTTCGCTCGTCTTCCCAAGGCGAACTCTCAGTTTGCCCACTGAGCAGTCACAACCAGAATAGTCCGTGGAAAAGTGTTCCGCTGGATGGAAGGTGATGAGATTTCTTTCTTTGGTCTTCTGGCTCTCCGGGTTAGGGCTGATGTTCTTTAGCTGTATCTGAGAATCGCGCTGCCCTCGCAGCACCCTCTCCAGGGAAATGGGCTTTGGGAGGAAAAAGACCTGAGATCAAATCAATTAATTGCCTTTGCATTCTCCAGTGAGCGCGGTGCAGAGAGCGTGCACGTCGAAATGCGAATGAGCCGAAGCAGCAGCGATAAAGCCCTGCGGGAAGGGAGCGTTGCCCTTGTGAGGCAGCCCTTGGCCTGGGAGAAGGGGTGGCTGGCAGGCAGGGCGACGTTCGTCACGTTGTTTAATGTGCAGCTCGAGGGTGCTCTGATCTGGGGGGGACGAGAGGGATCGAAAAATCACAGGAGCGCGGGATGAAAAACAGCCCCGCGGGAGGGGAAGGGCAGGGGCGCTTTTACAAAACCAGCGAGTGCAGAATGTGTTCAGTGAGTTCATCTCTTCCGAATTAAATCCGATGTTACCTGGCAGGCAGGGCTCGCTGCAGCCATCAGCAGGGACGCTCGGCAGGCATGGCATCGCCCACGGGACCAGACGGGTCTGGTTCCTCAGCGCAGAAAAAGGCGAAGGGAGAAGCTGTCCCATGCTGCGTGCGCTGCCGTGAGCGGAGCTGGCTGCTGCCGTGCCGGGCTGCGGGCAGGGCAGAGCAGCGATAAGCTAAGTTGGCTAATCAGGATTTGCACTAACAGGGAGAGAAAATTACCCGGATCCACCACCGAGGCAGCTGAGCGGGGAGCGCGTCACCGCAGCAGCGCGCCGCCTTTGCCGGCGCTCTCCCGGCCCGCAGATGAATTAAACCCGAGGTGGTGTGAGTCATGCACGCAGCGCGGAGTCACGTCGCAGGCACGGGCAGCAGCTGGGAAAATTACTCGCGAGCAGGCTGGGATGTGCTGAGCCCAGCAGCCCTGCGCGCTCCCGGCCGGTGGGAGCCCTGTCCTTCCTCCTGTGAAGAGGAGCCCGACCAGTGGCACCAAAGGGAAGGGTGGCGGCGGGGGAGGCAGTGGTGCCCCAGCCACCCCGTCTGTGCGGCACACGCAGCGCTGGCAGCCGTGCCTAGGCCAGGGGCTCCCGGCTGGACACCGGCGCGGGGCACGGTGCTGCCTGCGCTTGGGGCCGTGGCCCCAGTCCTGGCAGGGGTCAGAGGTGGCACGGAGCAGGAGATCCGGCATCGCCTCGGGTCCTGGCGAAGAAAACATGGAGGCTCCAGACTCTGAGGACTTGGACACAACCCGCTTCCTTTACACCCATGGTGTTGTCCAGCTGCCTTGCCCAGGGCCCAGCGATACAGCCGGGGCTTGCAGCTGCCATCATCGGGGGACGGGGACCCAGTGACCCGGGACGTGCTGTGGGCTGTGAGTGTGCGTGGCCCGGCTGCTGGGGGGCACAAGCCCCCAGCCACCCCGTCCTTCCCCAGAGCCCCTTCCAGCCGCGCCTCCCCGGGGCAGGGCTCCATCCCCTGGCAGCGTTTTGGGGGTCAGGGGAGGCTTTTTGCCGTTTAAGCCTTGTTGCGGTATTTGTTTGGAGGCTGGGGAGCTGTGTGTCAGGTGGCTCTGCGGTTGCCATGGTGACGAGCATCCCTTAATGAACAGAGGAGTAAAGGAGCCAAAAGAAATGTCAGGGTGTGAAACCGATGCAGTGGCAGTGGGCCCGGAGGTGCTGCCCTGCCTGGGCCCCGTGGGGCTGGGGCTCCCCTTGCATCACGGGGGGGCAGATTTTGGTAACCACCCGCGAGGTGCGGGGCGAGGGGCCGGCAGCGTGCTGAGCCATGGCTGTGCTGGCGCACTGGCCCTGCTGGGGCCTGGGCAGGTTGTCCTTGTCCCCTGCCCCACTGCCTGCAGGGACCCCGAGCCCCACACCCGCCGCAGTGTTGGAGCCATCTGCAAACCTCCATGATGCCGCCGTGCTGTCCCTGTCCTGCCACTTGCCCCTTTCTCCAGGGGAGCTGGTGTTGGGTCCTGTGGCAGCCACACTGGGCAAAGGCTCTGCTCCTGCCCTGAGAAAGTCACTTGGTTTTTTTAAATTTTAAATTTTTTTTTATTCATCCCATTTCTGTTGCAAATAAGGTGTTCGGGCGGGACAGGCAGGGCTGAGGGAAGGGTTACAGACCCAGGGGCAGAGCGGGTGCAGTGCAGTGGTGTGCTGTGGCAGGACAGACAGACCGGTATCGCACCCGGGGCGAGCCCTGTACCCCAGCCTGCAGCCAGCGGGACGGGGGGTGTTTGCATCCCAACAGGGCATCGCCTGCGATGCAGGTGCCCCTGCTCCACGGCCTGCCCTTGTCCCTCGCCGTCACGGATTTACTGTGGATGCCAGCAGCAAGGCCTGGGGGTCCTGGCTCGTCCAGCCGCTGCTCAGGGCAGGGGGTGCCGGCCCCGGGTTTCGGTGGGGGTAGAGCCCTGCCAGCAGGCATGGGGAGAAGGCTGTAGGAGGTGGATGGAAACCCGAAAGCTGAGAGGAGGAGGAGGAGGATGGGGACTGTGCCACACAGCTGCCATCCTCCCTGCGCCTCAGCAGCCCCGTTGCGGTGCCGGTTCTCAGCCTCCCCTTCGCCCGCAGTTCCCAAAGCAACGGCAGCAGGCGGTTCTCCCTCGGATGCCGTGTCTCCCGCTTGGATGACAGCTTGCCACCTCCGGAGCTTCATCTCCAGGCTGTAATTGATGCCTGTCACGATGCTCGGTTCCCCCGAGCCCATAGCTGCAGAGTGAGAGCGTGCCGCCATGCGGGACGCCGTGCGGGTCGGCTTCTCTTGCCTGGAGCCCCAGCCCTGGCAGCGCATCCTTTCTGGTCCCGTGGGACAGGGGACAGAGCCAGCGTGACCTGGCCATGTGCTCCAGCATGGGTGTTGTGAGGGGGCTGTAGGGAGACGCTGCAGGAATTCCTCCCACCTCCCCCTGCCCCTTGCCGCTGCGGGGGTGTCACACGCTGTGCCTCAGTTTCCCCACTTACAATGACAAGCGTTTGTTGGCGCCGCAGGGAAGCGTCGTGCACGCTCTAGCATCAGCCTCTGCTGCTTGCTTTGGAGAAGACGGCTCTGTGAACTCCGCAGACTGCCGCGGGCCGCAGAGGAGCCGTGTTCCCGTCCAGCACCGTGCTGCGAGCCGAGCCCTGGGCCGTCCCCAGCAGATACGGAGTGCGGTGCTCGGTACCTTGGTGCGCTGCAGTGAGGAGCAGGCACGCAGCACCCATGGGAGGTGACGGGTTGCGTCCATCACAACAAATCCGTAAGTGCAACTGGGCATAGCCAGGATTTTTTGAATTATTTGTTAACACCTTTAGTTTCCCTCTGCCTGTACGTCAGTAGTGTGTGCCTGAGCCTGACTCATCCTTGGCTTTTTCCTCTCATGGCACAGTTGCCCAGCTTTGGCACAGGAGAGGCCTGAGCCTGAAAGCATTGCGAAGAGAAAGGCAAAGCAAACAGGCAGGCAGGGATCGGTGAAATGCGTTTGTTGTGCTTCAGAGGCGGGAGGAAAAAAAAAGCCACAGAAAAAGAGCCTTTTTCTCCCAAATGCTAAGTGGGTGGCCAGCAGATGCCAGAGCATCTGCCTCTCTTCCCAGGCGGCGTTCCCAGTGCCCATGGTGGTGGGGCCGCTCTTGCCCCCGCTCCCCAGTCCTGCGAGGGGACCCCCGAGCGGGAGGGGAAGGCGGCACGTGCCGAGCGGCCGGGGGCTCCTGCGGGGCCGTGCCGTGGGGCATACGGCTCTCCTGCCCGGGCCCACCCCAGCTGCGATGCCCACCCGTGGCACAGGGGGCTTATCCACGGGTGAGCGTAGGTGTGTGTGCTGCGGGGACACGCGGAAGGAGGCGGGAAATGGGGTAGGAATGGGTCAATTTGGCCTCTGCCCAGGCACAAAGCTGGGCTGGAAGTGGCAGGAAAGGGCAAGCAGGCTGGGAACGTTTTGTCATCATTGGAATGAACTCCTCTGCGCCTCCGAAAAAATCACGTCTTGGAAGCCAAGCTGTGGCCCAGATGTCACTTGGGCAAACGCGCTGAGCATCCTCGTCTGTGCGCAGCTTGCGCCCTGCGATTGTAGGTCGGTGATAAATCAAAGCTGCTGCTCCGAGGGGCCGGGGCAGAGGGGCCGCGCTGGCAGCACCAGGCTGGTCCCTCCGTGCTGCGGAGCCCGGGCTGGGAGCTCGGCTCGGGCAGCCGCTCTGACCCCGGTGCCGTTGTCGTCTCCCCCCAGCAGGAATTTGATGTGAAAGCTGACAGCCCCGACATCCCAGAGCGAGCCCTGGGCTGCGGCCACGGAGCGCTCGCCCCAGTGCTTCCCAGTGAGGTGCTGCTGGGACCCAGGGGCTGAGAGGTTTATTGACAGCGGCATCAATTCTGTCAGAGCTGATGAGGGGTTTGCCTGGGTGTTCGGAGCCGGTGAGCACCGCAGATGGACAGGCTCTGCCCGGGGCTGCGGGGATGCTCGGCCGTCTCCTCTCAGCTCAGCGGCGATGGTGACGGTGGGGCTCGGTTTGAGATACAGAGGGAATGAGTGGCACTCAGAGGACGCGGGAGCAGCTGGGCACCAAACCGTCCCCGGGGCCAAGGGCAGCGGATGGCTCCCAGCGCAGAGGGGTTTGATGGTTTCCTGGCTGTGTCTCCCCAGGAACCTTCCGAGGAGTGTGCAAGAAAATCGACCACTTCCCCGAGGATGCGGATTATGAGCAAGACACGGCCGAGTATCTCCTCCGTGAGTCCGCTTTCCTGCGCGCGCACCCCGGGGACCCCCTCACCCCACGCTGCGCTGGCAGGAGGCCCATGGGTTGCAGCCCCCCGGGCTCCTGGTGCGGCAGCGGTGACCCTCCGGGTTACCCGCACGCGGCGTTAATGGCGTGTTTGGCACCCATGGCTGGTCCTGGCAGCTGCTGCGCGGCCCCAGCTTGTTGGGGCATGCGGCCGGACCCAAACAACGCGTGCCCTGACATGTGAAACAACATGGATGTGCGCTGCCCAGCACGTCAACAAACAGGCACATGTGTGACAGACCACAAAGCACACGGCAGCCTCTGAGGCGTTGGCAGCTCCGGGCTCTGGGCTGAATCCTCGGGGGCAAAGTGACCCCTGGCGCCCATCGCCCTGCGCTCAGCCCCCGCCCTGGGCTGGCAGCGGCTCCTGCCCACTGCAGCTGCTGCTCCCCCAGATGTTGCTCCGAGCTCCCTGCATTCTAACGCGGCAGGGAGCCATCAGCTCTGCTCACCCATCTTTGCAATTTTAGTAGATCAGCATTTAAGTTCTTCTCCCACCCCCTCCCACATTTAAAATAAGAAGTCTATTTTAAAGCCCCCAGAATGGCATTTTAATGGGGCTTTGCTGTATTTCTGTGCTTTTAATAAAGGCCCTGATGAAGGGATGGGAGCCCAGACCAAGGCACGGTGTGGTTTCCGTGCAGCAGGTAGTGATTTGCTGTGTTAATTACCCCGTACTGCCACTTTGGAAGCTGAACTTCTGAGAGGCCATGTAGAAGAGACCCTTCTCGTGTGGCCCTGCAGAGCTGATCCCCGTGGGGATGGAGCACGGTGCCAGGGTCATGGCATCACACCGGCTGGGCTCAGGATCTTGGGCTGCTTGTTCTCCCCTACCTCAGAAATCAACTTTTTGCTGACCCACGTCTGCAGCCTGAAGCCACGGGCAGTGTGTTTGGAAATGGGAAGGTAAATTGGCAGCGCTGACTGTGTGACGAGGCTGGGAGAAATAACTCCTTGAAATAGCCTAGGAGGAAAAAATATAAATTCAGGGTTTAAGCTGGTTTTGTGACAGGAGGCCTGAGTCCCAGCGTGTGCTGGGCTGATGCGGAGCAGCTTGGGGACAGGCGGAGGATGCACAGCGGGGACCAGTGCTGGGTCTCCCCATCCCTCGTGGCAGCAGCCGAGCGTGGTGTTGCAGCGGCTCTGTTGGGGTGCGGGAGGTGCCGGCAGCCCCCGCTGCCGCTGCGATGCCGGAGCCCACACTGCCCCGCTCCCTGTCCCGCAGGTGCTGTGAGAGCGTCCAGCATCTTCCCCATCCTCAGCGTGGGTCTGCTGTTCTTCGGGGGCCTGTGCGTGGCGGCCAGTGAGTTCTACAAGAGCAAACACAACGTCATCCTCAGCGCCGGCATCTTCTTCGTCTCTGCAGGTAGGAGCTGCGCGGCGGGGTCGGGAGCGGGCGGCTCTCTTGGTGCAGAAGCGCGGGAGGACGTGGGGGAGCCAGGGATGGGTTGTGGGTCCTCCCGTCGGCACAGGGGGATCTGGGGTTCGTGAGCTGTCCCGGCCCAGGGGAAAAACCAGCAGAGGTTTCTGGCAAGCACTGACCATGGGAGCCAGCACATCAAGTGTCCACCCCACTCTGCCCTAAGCCATCTCCACACGGGCACTGCAGTCCCTGAGGCTCTGGGGGGCTCTCCCCTCGGTCCCCACCGAGCAGCAGGTGACGCAGTGGGCGCCGCGCTGGCTGCAGGTGGACGGGCTGCCGCGGTCCCACAAGGACAGTGGCTCTCGGGAGCTGTTCCCCCCAGATTACTCATTTCTCCCTGCACTGCTCCCCAGCGCTTCCACTGATGTCGTATGGCAGTGGCTTTGTCTCGAGGAACTGCTCTGTTCTGTGTTTTTCTTCTCCACACAAAGAGACAAATGACTCTCCGTCCTTCGGCTGGCAGGAGCTGCTGGTGCAGATGAGAAAACAACAGAAAGAACATAATCAGTTCATTAAGGAAATCCAGGAATGCATCAGCCGCTCCCCAGCCCCAGGCACAGCCCCACGGCACTGCTGGCAGTGCCAAAACTGCCCAGGTCCCAAATAAAGCCTCCAGGCTCCACCAGAAATGAAAAGAGACAGAGCCATTCCCGCTTCCCTGCGCCCCCAGGGCCGTGGTGAGCCAGGACTCGTGCCGGAGGGATCCCCTCCGTGCCCTGCGGCTTGGCTCTGCTCCGGCCACGGCCCCAGCCCCAGCTGGGCTACTGCTGCCCGTAGCTCGGCAAGCGGCTCTGCAGAGCAAAACCCGCTCTTGAAATGTTGCTTTCTAAAAAAATAGGGACTGTTGCTCTGGCCCCTCAGCGTACCTGAACATACATGTATACCGGGCACGTGTGGATGTGTACTGGGGACCGCAGCAGGGGTCCGGGGGGTTTGGCCCCCGTGTGCTGGCAGGGGGCTTGGTGCCGCATGGGGATGCAGCCATGGCCCCCAGCACCCCCTCCCTGTGGGCCGTGGTGGGCAGGGGGAGGGCTGGGCTCCTCCAGCCGTCGGGGTGTTGCTGTCCCCCATCCCTCTCCCACCACTCCAGCGAGCGCCTCTCCCTCTCATCCTCCCCTAAAGGTCTCAGCAACATCATCGGGATTATAGTCTACATCTCGGCCAACGCGGGGGACCCGGGGCAGAGCGACTCCAAGAAGAGCTACTCCTACGGCTGGTCTTTCTACTTCGGAGCCCTGTCCTTCATCATCGCCGAGATGGTGGGGGTGATCGCCGTGCACATGTACATCGAGAAGCACCGCCAGATCCGTGCCAGGTCCCACTCGGAGCTGCTGAGGAAGTCTGCCTTCACCCGCCTCCCCCCCTACAGGTACCGCTTCCGCCGGCGGTCCAGCTCCCGCTCCACCGAGCCCCGGTCCCGGGACATGTCGCCCATCAGCAAGGGGTTCAGCACCATCCCCTCCACCGACATCTCCATGTTCACCCTCTCCAGGGATCCCTCCAAGATCACCATGGGGACGCTGCTCAACTCAGAGCGGGACCACGGTTTTTTACAGGTCCACAACTCCATCCCCAAAGAGTTCAAGGAGTCTTTGCACAACAACCCGGCCAACAGACGAACCACGCCAGTCTGAGGCGGGCCGGGGCATCTCGTCAGGCTGCATGACGTCCTCCTCGTGACGCTGTAACCCGTGAAATCCCGTTTTTAAGGACAAACCCAGATGGCTCCCCGTGCCCTGCCCGCGGGGCTGGCTCTTTACTCCCCAAATGCCACTGGCCGGGCCAGGCCACTGTGCCCGCTGTGGGGCCGGGACCCCCGCACCCCTCCCTCCCCGGCAGGGTGGGGACGGGGGCTGCGCCGTGCCCCTGGCCGTGGAGCCCCTGTGGACTGAGCGGGACCTCCGTCCCCACCCGGGACAGCGGGTTCCCGAGGTCTCCATCGTTGGTGTTACCATAATCGCAGTGTTACCTTAGCTGTGCGCGGGGCGGTGCTGCGGCCGCCCCGTGTGAGACCCCCTGGCCCGGTAGTTGCGTTTAGGCGGAGTTGCCTGGAAGCCCCGGGCTGTGAAGCGCTGAGGCGGTGCCGTGGCGAGCGCTGGCGTTGCGAAACCCCTTTCCGCGTCGCGGTGGATGGAGTGCTCGGGCTGGGGGTCTCTGTGGCGTTTCGTGCATGCATTAAATAGCTTGGAATTCAATTTTGTCATGTCGGGTTGGAAGAAACACCCTTTTGCAATTTTCTGTGGTCTTGAAAGGGCTTCTTTCTTTCCTTCCTCCTTTCCTTTTTTCTTCCTTTGGTGCATTCAGGCCATGAAAGGACTCAGGAGCAGAACTCCTCCAATGACTGGTAGCAATTAGCCAGCATTTAATTAACCTCCAATGTTACAAGAAAAATGAATTAATTGCCTAAAATTAATACACGTGCAGTCACAAATTACGGTCTGGGCACGACGTGGTGGTACCGAAGGAGAAGCCGGGTTGCGGGCCGGGCTGCCGGCTGCGGGCTGCGTGCGGGTGGTGTACGATTCGATAACGGCTGGGGGATCGATGGGAGAAATAACAATAAAATCTTCTGGTTTGGGACGTTACCTGGCTGGGTAGGTGGCACTGACCCTGCTGTGGGCTGCTGGAAAACCGCGCGTGGGGTCTGCTGAGTGTTTCACAGCAGCCTTGGCTTCTCCCTGCTCTCCACCCGCCCCAATCTGAGGGGCTCGGCCGGGGCACGGGGTGCACAGGGCACTGTGGGGTGGGGGTGGGAGGTGCGTGCGCAGCCCCCCGAGCCCAAGCGCTGGCAGAGCCGTTGCTCCCCACATGGGTGCCGTGGTGGGGGGATGCCTCGGGGGCAGCTGGGCATCCCGGTGCAGTCGCGGCTCAGTCCATACACGCCGAGGCGGACGCGTGCGGCCGGAGGTTTGGCTTTACGTGCTGAGCCACCTTCTCTCACCAGAGCAGAGCTCCTCTAAATGGAGGCGGTTTCAAAGCAGCTGGTCTTACAGTTTGATGTGTCGCGTAATTGAAATCTTATTTAACCTTCTGAGGAAAGTGGTGGAGTCCCCCGGAATCCCCAGGGGGTTTATTAGGCAGCTGCAGGTAATTGGGGGCCCGGGGAGCTCCCGTTTGCTCTCTGCAGCAGGGAAACATCTGGTGCTCTGAGCAGCCTTGCCCTGGGTCTCTGCCCGAAGCTGGAGCACGGCCGGTTGCCGGGCGCACATCCCAGTCCTTCCCAGGATAATGGGCAGGTCGCTGTGGGAAACGCGGCACGGGAGCTCTGCCAGAGCAAAACCCTCCGACAGCCCCAGCGAGGGCCACCCCTCAGCGGGTCCCGGCCGCACCGTGCTGCGGGCGCTTTTTCCATCTCCCTTACCGCTATTTGCTGTATTGCGAAGGGCTTTGTGTGAGGAGACTGATTCGGGTGCTAATCAGGCCTCTTAATTGCCATAGTTGCTGATTGCATATATCAAAAACAGTGGAGAAGTGTGGCACTCTGCTCAGGGGAATATTTAAGAACAACATAGTGGAAGGACTGGCAGCGTATAGCACGGAACGAGCCGCGCGATGACCGACCTGCGCTCCCGCCCAGCTCCCTCCTGCAGCCTCCTGCCCTGCGGCAGCGGCGCCTGAGCGAATGCGGGGTTCGCTTTATTAACGCGTTAACGCACCCCAGAGCGGTGGGAGCCCCGCCTGGGCCCGCCGGTTCCCATATGGGCAAGGGGAAGGGGGGATGCTCGGAGGGGAGTCGCTGCTGGGCTGGGATGTGCGTGGAGTGACACTTTTCACCAGATCCTTGGAGGCTCTGATCGTGGAAGCCACACCGAGCCCTGTGGGTGGGAGCCGTGCTCTGGCTGTGCCGACACCGCGCCGGGCAGCCCCTGGCTTAAAGATGTGTTTTTTTCCAGAATTAAATCTCCAGACAGCGGGCTCTGGCTGAGGCACTGGCTGCTGCAGGTGAGAAACCATGTTTGTCCCCGTCAGGCGAAGCAAAGCGCATGAACAGGGTACATTTCTCAGTCAAAACCAAACCCCACAGCGGCAGAGCCCCGGCCGTGGTGGGCTGGGTCCCGGAGCAGCGCGGTGCCCGGCGCCGTTGCAGTCCGTGGCAGGATGGGTGGACGGCTCCTGGCGTGGGGTGCGGTAGTTGCAGGAAGATGCCTGACTGGCTGCAGATAAATCCTGCCGTTACTGCACAGTTATTGCCGTTGCAGCAGGAAATCGGAGCAGCCATTTGCCAGGGGCTGGGCTGCTGCTGTGCCGCATCCCGTGTGCGTGCGGGACGCTGGGTGCCCTCCGGTGTCGTTAAAGCCGCGTTCAGGGCAATCTGTGGTGCTGGTGTTTTCCTTGAGAGCCAGTGAGGCAGGAGACTGGCCAGGAAAGGGTTTTGGATGGTGCCAGCATCGCTCTGCAGCCTCCCCGGGCGATGCGGGGCCGTGGGTGCGTCAAGGGGGAGCGGGCGGCCGGTGATGGAGGGTGTTTACTGCCACCTGTAATATCTTTCCTTCGTGCCCGTGACTTTCCCCTGGAAGAGAAAATCAATACCCAGGCTAAATCTGGAGGCTTCAATATTTTTCAGAGAAGTGCAAATCAATATGGATTTCTTAACAAGTTTAATTTCAATACCTGAAAGTGCACATTCTGCCTGTTTCCTGACCTTTCTAGTCCTTTGGGAGGAAGATTAAAAAGATTTGTTCAAATTCAGCGAATTGAATCAGCAAATGCCCCATTACCTTGTTTTCTTCCTGCCAGACCCTGATAAATGCTCTGATAGCCCATCGCCATTGCGCGGCTCCAGCGCCGTGCACAACGCCGGCCGTGCCGTCCCGCGCCGTGGCGCAGATCCCAGTGCCTGTAGCCCGGGGTGGTGACACGGGGGCCTGGTTTAAGGGTGTGCAGCGCTCTGTATTCACCTACAGTGTCTTTATGCAGCTTTAGATCATCGTGTGATCGCTGTAAGTAGTGCAAAGTGTTGTAGGCTCGTCTGGCCAGAGCAAAAGGCTTCAGGAAATTCAGTCATCGCCCTTGGAGCGATCCCGCTGGACGGGAACAACAACGGCCCCCTCTCCAGTTACCGAACTGCAGCAGATGTGTCCCTGAGGCCGCTGCCCGGTGTTCCGTTGTCGAGCACAACGGGGGATGTCGCTGTGGGTTGCTCACGGCTCACAGCGGAGGGGGGACGCGCACGCAGCCGGGTGCAGCCCCGACGGCAGCTGGGTGCAGAGGGACCCGGCTACAGCGAGGGGAACCGGAGACGGCTTCCCAGTCCCTGCTGGGGCTTGTGTTCGCTGGTCCCCATGGGCTTGGTTCCTCTCTGCCTCTCAAGGGAGGTGGTTAATTGCTGCATTGGTGCCGTCGGCAGCGGAAACCCAACAGCGAGCTGCCTGCTGGCGCCCGCCTGAAGAGGGGAGATGTCAGCTGGTCCTGTCCACAGCCCGTAGCTTTTCTTCTCACCCTTTTCCCCAGTTCCAGACCTGCATCAGGATAAACACCCAGGCTTCACCGTGCTTTGCTGGACCGAAACTCCCTCCATCCATGCTCCCGCAGAGCAGCCACCTCCTCCGCTGGTCCCCTCAGCGCTGTCCTCTGCCCTTTCCTGCTTTGATTTGTTGGCTGTTTTTACCATTTGCCACAGCTCATGAAAGCCTAGGTGAGTCCAAGCGATTTATATCGCATGTTCATTATTTACTTGACGGACAGTAATGGCTTCTGTGGTGCCATTGCTGTTTGTCATCTAAATCCAAGCGCTGAGGCGCTTTGAAGGGCAGCCTTTCACTCGGGGGCTGGGACAGCTTCTCCGGCACCATCATCCTCCGCCCTGAGTGCCTGCACACCCAGAAATATTCGGCTGACCGCAGCCGCTAAGCCCAGCTCTGAGAAGTTCCCCAGAACATTTTCAGCAACCAAGACCTTCAGCTGCCCCCATTGCTGATGGGCTCCCATCCTCTGTCGTTAACCCTCCTCTGGTCACCAGAGGAGAGGAGCCCCCGTGCCCCACCCGAGCTCGGGTCAGAGAGGGTCCTTAGGGCTGGGGGGATTTAGGAGGGGTCCAGGGCACTGTGTGCACCTCTGGAGCTGCCCCGGAGCCAGGGACCCCTGATGGGCACGCTGGGAACGCTGTGGGAAGCAGTGGGACCAGGTAAGTGCAGTTAGCAATGAGTTATTGCTGGTTCCCATTGCCAGCCCCGCCATTGCTGCTTCTCCGAGGTGCCACCTTGCACAGATGCCGGTGAGATTTTTCTTAAAGCAAGCGGAGTCTTCCCTTTTTCTTGAAGAGCCGGTGTCAGAGCTCCGAAGGAGCCTGCCAGGGATGTGAATTGTTCCAGCCTTGCTCGCCCCCTGCCCGGTGCAGGACGAGGCTGACCACAGATGGTGCTGGGACTGCACAAGCCCTCCTGCCCGTCCCTCTCTGGCCGTTTGTCGCCGCGGCTCCTGGACGGGCTCGGCCGGCTCAGCAGCACCAGGCGCGGCAATCCCTGGGGCAGCGGCCCGCAGCAGGCACGGAGCGAGCCGTAGGTGCCAGGACGGAGAGGGGTTTGCGTTGCGTATGCTACTGATGATCTGATTTGCACAGTTTGTGTCTAAATGCACCGAGGATCAAATTTACCGGTAATTGAGGTGAGCGGATGACTCGCACGAACCTCCTCCCGTAGGCCAGCCGGCGGCACCCTTCTGCTCCCTTTTTCTCCGTTTGCAGTGGGTTTCAGCTCTCTCGTTAAGCAACTTTCTTTGGTTTCCTTAGTTACTCCTGTTCCCTCCAGCCTCGTTAGCGTTCACCCCGCTGTCGCAGTGCTGCCTGGCTCCCGCGCCCTCAGCCGGAGAGCCGGACCCCGCGGGGGCAGCCGCGTCCCCTCGCCTTGGGACCGACCCGCCGGGATGTTGAGGGGCAAGCATGCACGTCCCCGTCTCCTTGGGGTGAAACATCTCTAGACAGAGCCGGGGGATGCGGAGGGCTTTTGCCCAGTCTGCCGCTGCTGTTTTTCACAAAGCCTCTGCCTCCGCGGGCATCGGTTCCCCTCTCTGCAGAGCGGCAGGGGCTGGAGCCGCCCTCGGCGGCGGCGGTGGCCGGGACACATGCATGGCTCTGCCCTGGCTTGGTCTTTCTGCCGGGGCACATGCGCCGTGCATCGCACTCTTGGCTCCAGCAACTGGGCAGCGAATTAACGGGTGATGGGAAATTGGGGAGCTGCTGGGCCAGGCTGGGGGAGCGGGACGGGGAGCGGCGTGGCCATGCCAGGGACCAGGGCGGTGAAGCCCCTGCCATTCCCAGGGGAGGACTCGCCGCCCGCCCACCCCGGCCCTTCCCCGACGAGTTCACGCCCGCGGGGCCGCTCTCTCAGCAGAGCTGAAGTTTCAGCTCCTTCACTACCCATAGGTCCTTTGGAACCTGCAATGAGTAGCACCAAGGAGCAACTTGGTAAGTTTATTTTGATGAAATACAATAATTATCATGCTTAGCAGCTGTTGCTATTTAAAATAAGAAAAAACGGGGCTTGCATTGAAAATGTTTTGTAAACCATGTGCACCAACAATCTGTTCCAATGAAACCAGCCATTATGGGAACCGTATAATAGCGGGAGCTCGTTATGGAAAGTTAAATTGCAAATCATATTTTGTTTCAAATGAGCTAGATGAATGCATAATTTGCCTCAAAGAAATAGTTTTGTAGTTCTGATCCTCCTGCCAAGAGCCGAGGCTCTCGGGCCACAGCTGCCGGCGCGGCCTGATTGTCCGTTTCAAGCGACAGGAAGTTTTGGTTTCAAAGGAAGATCTGAAGAGAGAAAGGGAAAAAAAAAAAGAAACGCAAAGGAAAAAAAGGCAGCACGCCACCACCGCCTTCTGAGCAGAGTGGTTGCGGTTGCTCAGTTGGTTTCCTACGCGCGATGCTGGGCTGTGACGGTTGGGTTTAACGCAAAGCCGGCCAGCAAGGGACCCGCGTGGCCAAGCGGGCGCCAGCAGCACCCCTCTCCCAGCCCCCCCACCGCATCAGGTACCCGCGCAGGACCCTCCCTTCCAAGGAGCAGAGCCCTTCCTGCACTGGAGCTCGCAGCACCGACTTCCAACCTAAAACCGCTCCTCTTCCCTACCAAGGGCATAACTGCTAAATGCAGAAGCGGAGGTTATCCTAACCGCTGGCTCTGTCCCGGTGACTCCCAGCGATCCCTGTGCAGTCAGTGGGCTTGCAGCGAATGCCCTCGGAGCTCTCTGTTAAGACTCCCCCATTTCCACTGGTTAATGCCGCAGTTAATACTCCAGTGATGCTTTGAAGCCTCGCCTGCTCCTCACCGAGGCTGGGGGGTCCAAGTGCCTGTGGCCCGTTCCCTAAGGGAGCAGGGTGCTTCGCTGGCTGAGCGTGTGAACGCTGCGCGTCCCTCTGCACGCATTGGCTGCCGGCCGGGTTGGCACAATCCCGCAGCTCCAGCTGCAGATACTCGTTAAGAGCACGGAGGAAGACATGAAACAGCTGGGAGGAGCCGCCCCGAGAGCCCGGTTCTGCGTGACGGGGATGTCCCCTGCACATTGATGTAAGCTGTGACCCCTGCATTTCATTACCAGCCTTAAAAACGAGCACAGCTAGTAACGAAGCTTGGCCAGAGATCCTGACGCTCCCGTATGAATTCTGTGGCTGAAGGGGAGCTGAGCAGCGATCCCGCAGCCCCTGGGAGCCCTGGGGACGGGCAGCCAGCGCTGGGACGTGGCGGTGCGGGGGAAATGCGGGGAGAAGGGCGGCAGCTGGGCTGATGCGGGTTACGTTCATCAACGGCTGTCTCACAAAGTGCTTGTCCCAGCAGCTCCGGGCCTCGGGAGGGGCTGTGCAGACGCTTGCCGGTCGCTGACGGGCCGTTTCTGAGCCCCTGGTCCCAGGCAGCCCCGCTCTGCTGCGGGCTCTGCGAGCACCATGGGTGTCGGGGCCACGGCTGAGAGGAAGGTGCTGGTTTAACGCGCCCGGGCTCACAGCAAACGGAACAGCAGGAGGCTGGCAGCGGGCAAAGGGTTGCTGTCTGCGCCGATAAACCAGGGGAAAGCGCGGTGAGCAGCATCACTGGCTGGGATGGACGAGCCGTGCTCTCCCCAGCCCCGGGGAGCGCAGAGGAGCTTTTCAGACTCTCTAAACGTGTGTCATCACAGAGAGTTTCAAACCAGTTAACCCAGCAGCAAAGCGGCAAAAATAATTGAAAAGGCTAACGAGTGTTCCCTAACCTCTGAGTAAATAGCAGATATTTAAAACTGCATGCTCATTTTTTTTAATCTTTCTTTTTTCATGGCAGAGCTTTTTCTCATGAAGCCCGGAGCTCGAAGCAGGAAGGTGATTTCCCTTTGCTTCCCAGTCTTAATTAGCCCCTATTTCTGCCCCTTGTCAGGGATATGCAGCCAGCTAATTACTTTTTGCTGCTGTCAGAGCCCTCGCTGCCCAGGCAGCACTGTGAACGCAGCGCCTTCCTCCCGCCCTTTGCTGTCGATATGGCCTGTCCCTGTCACAACGCGTCCCCCTCCAGCACCAAGCTCCTGGCCCCGCCACAGAACCCCACAGCCCCGGGATTTGGGGCGAGTGTCAGTGTCGCCCTGCAATGCCCTGGTGCGAAGGGGCTGTGGGAGGCAGAGGGAAGCTGCCCGGGCAGAGTGAGCCAGCTCCGGGGCAAAGCGGGGGTGTTAACGCCAGGGGTCTGCATCCCCCTGCCCCTCAGGCACCCGGGGTTTGGGGGCGGAGGGGCTGGGCAGCGGTGGGATGCAGGTCAGGGGCACAGGAGGGGCTTGGCTGGGGATGAGCAGCCACAGTGCCGGCTGGGAGAGGATGGGATTGGGATGGGGATGGGCACCCATGGCACTCGTGCTGGCGCAGGCAGGGAGGAGCACCCTGCCCATGCCGGCGGCATCTCTCCTCTGCAGGCTGCCAGCCCTGGGAGGTTTAGTGCTTAAAAATGAAATTCAGCATCTGACAGCCCCCAGCCCTCGTGGCTCCCCCTCCCACGCCAGCACAGCCTCCGTCACTGCCAGAGCGAAGTTCTGCGCTGATCTGACGGCTGCGAGGCGCGGGGATCAAGGCCTGGATCTGGCAGGCTGAGCCACGCACTGCGGAGACCTGGCATGTGAGTGACGGCACACGAAACACCGCACGTTAACGGCGGAGCGTGTTTCATCACCTACAGCTTGGCGAGGGTGACCCCATCCCTTTTGGCAGGGGCACGTGTCACAGCGTCCATGCATGAAGAGCGAGGCGTCCCGTGCCAGGGTCACTCCCTGGCTGTGAGTGGCTCCGCAGGACGAAGGAGTGGTCCTGCTCCTGCGTCCCGGGCCGTCACCACGGTCGCCCAGTGCAATCTCGGGCGTTCTGGTGTTGCCCAGCTCCCTGCTGCGTTTGGAGGAGCCCACCCCCCCATGCCTGCAGCGCGGGGCTGCCGCCACATCCCACCCGTCCCAAAGACAATTCCATTAAACATGGAAAACAACAGCTGCTCACAGTGTTAGGGGATGGTTAAAGACAGCAGAAGCGATTTGCAATTAAAATGTGTTTATCTGAGGAAAGAAGTCCCGGAAAGTTGTAATTAAAATATTTATTCAAAGGCCAAGGTTTCAAAGCCCGCATCTTTTGAAGACTTCCTTTTTGAAGGCAGCGGTAGCACGGGGTAAGTTGTCACTGGATAGATGCCAGCTGCAGCTCTGCGGGCAGCACTGGGGACTGGGGACGGTGGTGGGACGGTGGGGCACCGTGTCCCAGTGTACTGGAGCAGCTCAGGAAGATTCCGGGCAGCATCGGGCGATGCAGCTCCTCTCAGGGCCAAGCCACTGCCGGGCACAACCTGGGCGGCCGGGACGGCTCCCGGCCGAGGCACCCGGGGCTTCCACGGGTTGTAAATGGGCTGACACCAGCGTGATGCTGGGATGTGCCCCGGCTTGGCCCTGCTGTCCCTCCAACGGTCGCTTCCACCGCCATCCCAAGGCTCTGGGGATGCTGGAGCTGGCTTCCAGCACGAGCAGCAGTAAATCTGCGGTGGGAGATGTGCAAGGCTAGTCTGGGTCAGCACAGCGCTCGTCGCAGCTCCCGGGGGAGTGGGGCTGGGCTGAGCTCCTGAGGTGTGATTTGTACCCGCGCTGCTCCTCTGCGAACTCCCTGCAGCACTGCTCACCCGTGCCGGCAATCCATCTCACCGCTTTCACAGGAATTTTTCTTCCCTCTGTGTTTTGTTTGTTGTTTTTTTTTTTTTCCGCTCTGCTTTTGCTGCTGCTGAGGTTTGCCGTCGGTTTGCGGGTGCTGAGGGTGCAGGGAGGGGGGTGACCGCAGCCCCCGCCCCAGCAGCAGAGGCTGAAAGGTGCAGAGTTGGTACCAGAGCCCAGCGTGTCGCAGCAGAGGAGCTCGGCTCGGGGGGCCCACCAGCAGCCCTCCCGGGGTGGTTTTGCACCTTTCCAAGCCTATTGTTCCTGCAGTGCCAGCAGGTAGGACCTTACCTGGCAGAGCAGGCACTGTGGAACCGTCCCCCGATTTGGAAAGCTGTAACCCCACGGGCCCCCCGCCACCCGCGCTCTGCGGCTCGCCCTGCACTGGGAGGCTCTGCTGCAGGAGTCTGGATTTCAAACTCTCTTTGTATTTAGTTGATAAGAAGAGAAATAAATAGAAGTGGAAGAAGAGAAGCAGGCTGGCTCTGGGCAGGCGGAGGAGCTGTAAATCGCTCTCCCAGTGCGTCCCAGAGGCTCTCAGCCAGGGGTTCAAGTGCCTTTTAACCTCTCGGCTTATGGAGATCTCACAGGAGCTCTTTGCCTTGGTATTCTGAGGGCTTTGAGTGTCGGGACGTGCCGTGACAGTGCCAGCAGCAGCACAGGGACGCCAGAGCAGCCGCGTGTCAGGGCAGGGAGCTGTGGGAGGCAGGCAGGAGTCTGGCTGTGCCTGCAACGGGAGGGTGCTTTGCAAATCCTGCCATCTCCTTACCTTCCTCGCTCCCAAGGCAGGAGATGGATCTCCCAGACTGGGTGTATCCTGAAGCTGTGCTGGCAGCGGGTACCGACTCCAAAACTTTTGTGGGTAATAATGAGCTGCGTCTTTGTGGCCAGCAATTAATATTTATTGCCTGAGGCAGCTGCCTCTAACGGCTGTGCTGCCGCCTGCGCATTTTTCGTGGTTTTATTCTGGTCGCTCCGCTAGCGCTTTTTCCCAGAGAACGGCACACCACTCTGTCCAGCACACTGCTGCTTGCGGGTCCCTGAACGCTCCCACAAAGAGCAGTTTCCCCAGGAAACAAGACAAGGAGACCAAAGAGACAGGAGAGTCCTGGTCCCTTCAGCCAGCAGAACGCCGGGTCAGTGTGGTCTGTCCTCTCGCTCTCCGAGAGCCGCACCAGCCGCTCATCGGCGTCAGCCCTGCGGGCAGGGGGACGAGCAGGGACTGGCCGCGGGACGGAGTCACAGCCACGCACACCGGTCCCCCCACACCCCGCTCCGTGCCGCGCTGCCTGTGGGCCCAGGGACCCCTGGCGCTCAGCCCTCCTCCCGCCGCCCGCAGCAGAAGTGCCCTGACGGCGGGAGCGCTGGGCTCCGAGAGGGCTGGATCCTTTCTGCAGGACAACGCGACACCCACAGGGCCCGCTGCAGCTGCCGCTCGCTGCCTGCGTCCTCTTCCGGGGACTGATCGCTATTTTAATGAGCTGCAGCATCTCATAAAACCCAGCATAGAAAAAATTATATTAAACAGCTGTGAAAAGAAATCATTTATTTCCATAATGTCTGTGTTTCAGATGGAAGGAAAAACCCCACAACTCCAGCGATACGACGTTCCCTGCCGAGCCGCAAAGCGGCAGGCTGCTCATTAGCTTGGATCAGCGCTGCTCAAAACATAATCATCTTAAAATGATTAAAAATACAAACCCCACTGATAAGAAGTGGCAAAGGGCTTTGCACTTTCCATGTGCCACCCGCTGGCACCCTGTGCGTTTCGCCGTGATCTCTGCCCCGTCCCACCCGCAGACACCTTGCAGCTTTTTGGAGTAATCACTTTCAGCCCTGGATGCCCGAGATGTCGCCCAGCCTCCGGACCTTGTCCGGTGCCCTGGCCTCTCCAGCTGCTCTCTCCTGCCTTCTCCAGAGGAGCAGCTCCACAGAGGGACAGGGGCGCAGGAGCCGTTCCTTGTGACACCACCGACCAGCACACGACTGAATTCGGAGCTGAAGAAAGGGTTTCAGAAAAAGTCAGGAGTTTTGGTCAAAAACACGGACGCGTGCCATGGTCGGAGGTGGGGGCTGGATCCTCGCAGCCGTGATCGCTGTGTGATCCCGTGCTGGATCTGCCAATCTGCTGCTCTGCTCCCTCGCCGGGCTCGTTAGCAGAGCCCAGCAAACCCTACACTGCACAAGTAACGCGTGACCCAAGAGGGGAAACGAGCACGAAACCATTGCGAGGTTCACCAGAGCCGGTGTGCCTGGGCAGCCGGAACAGCCGGACCTCGACAGGGGCTCAGGCGTGAGCCATCGGGCTCGGCCAAGGCATTGTTAAATAATCATCCGTAGGAAATGATTATTCATGAGCACAATGAAGATTACGGTTTGGAACTCTCAACAATTCAGCACAGCTCCCGTTTGATGTGGCGAGGCTCTAGCAGTGCATTTGCATTAGAGAAAGTATTGCTACTTTTGATGGAGGAGAAGGATTACAGGAGAAATCTGCATAAATTTATGGGTAAATGTCATTTAGCATATGTCCAAATGTAATTTATCACGGGTTTGTAGTGCAGACTGTCTGACTCACACAGGGCTTTTTTTTTTTTTTTTTTCAACAGACAGATGAATAACCCCTGGGACAAAATTACCTCATGGGAAGGAAACTGCTGCTAAATCATTATTGCTCCAGGTGACCAGAGCTGCTGGAGGCAGTGGCCCACAGCCCGTGGCAGGAGCGGCCCAGGCTCAGTGCCGGGGAAACGCGGGTCCGGGGGGATGCTCAGAGGAGCCCGTCCCCTTCTGCCCTCCGAGCCTCGCCCCAGCTCCGCACGCACGCTGCCAGCCACCCCTGCACGCCAGCCCGCTCCATCTGCCTCCGGAACCGCTCCTCCCTCCTGGCACAGAACCGTGCTGGGGATTTTCTCCGTCACAGCTGCCACTCCAGCCGTCGGGGCCATTCCTGCGCTCCTGGCTGGCCGCCCATGCTCCCCAAAGCCCCAACAGCCCAGTCCCGGGGCCGGCTGCTGCCCAGGGGCACCAAGGAATCAGCGCCCGGCTCCTTGGGAAGGGTTTCCTTCCCAGCCAACAGCCCCCTGCTCCCCAGGCCCTGTCAGGGCTCCTGTCTGGGCTGATTTCATAGCTGCTGGGGCTCGTTCTGTCCCTGAGTCACTCTCCAAAGGGACGTGCGGATCCACAGAGGCGGCTCCAGCTGCCTCAGCTTTGCACTCTTCGGTTTTCCCTGCGCGATGTCAGGTTGTTTAACGTGTTGGAGCCTGACAGAGCATCTGTGGCAAGGTCTGGGCAGGTCCTGCTAACCCAAAACGGCTCCCAGCTGTGGGACATCCACATCCGCAGCGATTCCTGCATCTGGCTGCAGACACGCCGCTTCCACACGTCCCTCCCAAGCAAGCAAACACACGCTCCATCACAACTGCCTGGTACCTCTTATCGCCTTGTTAGCAATTAATATTAGCATGGTAGAAATTGCTAATATGTGATATACAATAATTAGAATGCAATTTAATTGCCCAGTAGTTCTTAAACTCTGCATACAAATGTGGTTCCCGCTCCCTGGATTGCAGGGGATGGTGCAGGGGCAGAAAGCTGTCCCTGAGAAATTGGGAGAGGTCAACGCAGCCCAGCTGAGCTCCAGGGGGCTCAGGGAGGGTTCCTGCCCCCCCCGGCTGATGGGGAAGGCTGGAGAAGGCTGGGGATGGCAGAGCAGTACTGCTGGGAGGCTGAGCAGTATTGCTGGGAGGCTGAGGAGGGGGCAGGTGGGCTGGGAGCTTGGGTGTGCCTTACTGCAACAGAGGATGCAGCCCCTTCTCCTGCACCGGGGCCTCGGGTGAGGCTGGAGAGAGATGTCACTCCTGAAAACAGCAGAACGCTTCATGTATACCTGCAGGTACTGAAAAGAAAAAAAAAAAGGAACCAAAGAGCGTTTCCCAGGGGTTGGTGGCAGCTGCCCCTGCGCTGGGTGCTAGGCAGGGGCTGCCTCGCAGGCTGTGCGCTGGGGCCAGTGCGGCTGAGGGGCTGGGAGAGAGGGGCCGGGAGAGAGGTGGGAGCGCGTCCTGGAGAGGGGTGCGAGGCTGTGAGAGGCTGTGGGGTGCGGGGCAGGGACCAGTTGCACACAGTCTGTGTGATGCCGTGGCTGGTGAGACTCCTGGGTACCAACCTCAGCAATGTCCACAGAGAGGATGCTATCTCCGTACAGCTCCAGTGCGACCAGTAACGTCCCACGGCCAGTGCTGGCGGCTGCACTCCCAGCACGGTGCTGAGAAACTGCAGAGTCCTGGCAGGAGCTGGGAGGGCTGCTCGAGGTCTGAGCACCCGCCAGAGGGAGATTAAAGAGGGAAGCCTGTATCTTGTGAAAGCGGGGGTTAAACAATCACCTGATTGTGGTGGAGAGTCGTGGTAATGATGGCACGACAAGCTGTTCAGCTGAGACAGAGTTAAGCTGGAAACAAGCATTTTAAGAAAGGATGAAATTAATCCGGGAACAATTTACCGAAGGACGTGGAGCAGGTTTTGAAGTGAAGGACACAGCTGACGCTCAATTTCAGCCTGCCCTGCTGAGGGTGGCGCAGCAGCCGCAGGGCAGGCGCCTGGGTCCGCGCGCCTGGGCAGGACTGGGGGAGAGCAGACCTGTGCCCCACCGCAGGGCCTACCGCGGGGTGACCCCGCACGTGCAGCGGCTCGGGGGGACGACAGCCCCCACGCCGAGAGCCCTGGCTCCACAGGGTGACAGGAGAGCAGCGCGTCCCGGCAGGACATCGCCTCACACGTACTTATTGCCTTTTTTTGAAGTGTAAGCGCAGAGGGAAAAGTACCTGCGCTAAAAGAACCGGATGAGGCCGTTATCTGCAAGGGATTAACGGCTGGTGACTCAGAACTGAGATGACTCAAAGAAAGGCTGCATCCAAGGGATAAAGCCAGCCACCGCTGTCCCATCACCAGCCAATTCCACAAACCCAGCGCGGTCTCCTGAGCAATTAGTGCACCCGCGCGGGGAGCTGGCGGAGGAAGGCTGCTCCATTTTGGCTCCCCATCTCCTGGAACTTGGGGGCTGTGTCTTGTGATAGCTGCTGTGCGGGGCTGGGAACGGAGGGCTCCGGAGGAGAGAGGGAAGGGGCCTTTGATCCCTCTAATTAACTCTGCTTTCAAACGCATTATGAAGCTGAGAACGAGGAGGAAAGCTGGGGTCGCTTTGATGTGTGTGGGTGGATGTGGCCAAGAGGCCGCACGGAGGGCAGAGATGAGGGGAGGCAGGAGAGGTCGGAGGCCGGGATGCAGGAGCGGAAGGGGCTGGTGAGCACCCCGGGGACAGAGGCATCGCTGTTCCCGCTGCGGGGCCCGGAGGAGTGGGTGGCACAGGGGAACGGGCAGAAGGTGCCGAGCTGCGGGTGGGTTGTGCCGAGCTGCTGGTCAGTTGCAGCCGGCGGCGTTCACTCTCTGGGCAGGGGGCTCTGACGCTGCGGCAACGCCACGGCTGCCCCGTGCCCCAGGACTGTCCTGCTCCCTGCGCTGGCTTGAACCAGGGCGCTGGGCAAGGCCATGCGCGTGGGGCTGCGTGGTGCATAAACCGCCACTGATGTCACCACTAGATGTGACCGCGTGTCACCGGGGGGGATGCTGCCCGCCTTCCCTGCGGGACACAGCCACGGGTGACAGGCCCAGCACCTTTCTCAGCGGTCATTGCCGGGCAGCCACTCACAGGGGCCACACTGGCTGCAGACCCACGGCCCTCGGGTCCCACGCGAGCAGTTTGCTGAAGGGCGTGGGTCTCCGGCAAACAGACACCTCGTCAATCACCCGGGAGCAAACCGCCACCCGGAGCCGGGGGCTTCTGCACTGGAAACAGGGCCTCACTGGGTGCTGAGCTCTCGAGCCCCCTGAGCCCCTAGACCCATGAACCCCCAGTCCCCTGAGCCCTCAAGTTCCCAGACCCCCGATCCCCTGAGTCCCCAGACCCACGATCACCCAGACCCCTGAACCCCCAAACCCCTGAGCCCTTGAATTCCCAGACCCCCGAACCCCTGAGCCTTTGGACCTGCGACCCCCC
>JAAGAY010138601.1:0-18348 GCA_011801015.1 Ardeotis arabs
ACCCCCGCAAAAAAAAATTTAAAAAGGGGAAAAAAGGAAAAAAAAAAAAAAAAAAAAAGAAGAGTAGATGTGAAGGACCTGAGTAGGGGCAGACACGGGGAGGCGCCAGCCTTGTAGGCCTTGCAGGCCTCACCCTCTGGCCTCCCACCGGGCGGCCGACTGGGCCCAACTCGGCCCAGCATGGCTGCAAGAAGTGGAGAGGAGATGAGATGTGAATGAGATGTAAAGAGATCCTGAGGGGTGTCTGCCAGCCTGCTGTGAAGAGTTTTTCTTGTGAGAGGAACGGCTGTAGATGCCAAGGTCAGTGAAGAAGGAGCGGGAGGAGTAATGCTGCTCCTGGCAGAGAGTCCCCTGCAGCCCGTGGTGCAGTCTGTGGTGGAGCAGGTTGTCCCCCTGCAGCCCATGGAGGCCCATGGTGGAGCAGAGATCCACCTGCAGCCCATGGAGGACCCCACGCCAGGGCAGGTGGAGGCCTGAAGGAGGCTGTGGCCCGTGGAGGGTCCACTCTGGGGCAGCCGTTCTGGAGGGACTGCACCCCATGGAAGAGATGACCCACACTGGAGCAGTTTCACAAAGGACTGTGGCCCGTGGGAGGGACCTCACAATGGAGCAGGGGAGGAATGTGAGGAGTTCTTCCCCGACGATGAAGCAGTGGCATGAAACAATGCATGATGAACTGACCACAACCCCCTTTCCCTCTTCCCCCTTGTGCTGCTCAGGAGGGGAAGGAGGTAAAGATAATGTTAAGCCCAGGAAGATGGAGGGGTGGGGGAATGTTATCTTGTTCTCTGTCTCATTATCCTGCTTTGGTTTTAGAAATAAATGAACAGTTTTCCCCAGGTCAAGTCTGTTTGGTGACTTTAAGGATTTCTCCCGGTCCTTACCTCAAACCTCGAGCCGTTTTTCTTATATCATCTCCCCCTATTCTCTCGGAGGGTGGGAGGAGTGAGAGAGACATGGCGTAGTCTGGTCCCAGTCGGGGCTGAACTACAACAACTGCTTTCTGTTAGAGGAAGCTCTGACATGCGGTGGGTGACTGGATTATATTAGCTCAGGAGGATCCTGATGCCAGAACACCAGGCATGCAAAAGCAGCCTGCAGTATTTGTTTCTCTCTGTATGATGTATGTATTGCTGGTTACACACAACAGACAGAGGGCTCTAGACTGCTATCAGTACTCTGACTTCTTTTTTATTGATCCTCCAGCTTTCACATCATTAGTGAATTGATCAGTAATGATTTTATGCCACAGATAAAAATGTTAAACAACTCTGGGTCCACAGAACTCATCCAGTGAAACCTTCAGTCAGTGATGCTTCCCCAGCAAGTATTTCTCAGATAACATAGTTTATGTAATGTTTTCACCTGACTAATACATACTGATTTGGTATTGGTTTTGCTCCTTAGTTAAAATACTTTGCAATACCAAGTTAAAATACCTTACAGATCCTTAGTTGTATTACATCAACATTTTTAGCAAGCAAGCTTACAGTGACAATTTTTTTTTCTAAGGTAGCTTAACAAGATCAATTTTCAATAAATCTATGCCTATTGACATTAATTAACTTTTCTTAACTCTTAAAAAATGTCACATCTATTACCTGCCATTCCATTTGTCCACAATATATACAGGACAGACAAGGTTATCATTACCAGAGTCATGCTATTTCCTCCCTTTAAATATTGTCACAACATCAGTTTTCTTTTGGTCCCCCAGAACTGTCACAACATTACACAACACATCAACAGTTTAGGAAGTTTAACAGTTCAGATAGGTTATAAAATTCAGAAGCTAAAATGCCCAACTTGAAAAAACTGTTTGAGTTTAGTATCTAACATCTTTCTGAAAGCATTTGATCATGATTTTCATATCATGCAAGTACATTTTCTGGCTTTTTCTCAAACATATAACAGAAACATTTATTCCACCATTTTCATGTACTTGTGCACATGAATACTGTTGCCAGGATTCCCTTTGATACCCAAATACTCAAATACTCATTTTTATAAATTCTATGTGTAATTTACATCTCCTTAAAAACAGGGAAAAGCCTCACAGTGTTGGATGAAAGGCCTGTCTTCCCAGTAGACGATGCCAGAAACCCTCTGGCATCTGCAGCTGCTACATTAACAGTTCTGGAGGATATGTTCCTTCCTAGAAATTAAACATTTTTTTTTCTTCTGCAGTTCAGAAACAGGCATAAAAAGCTATGAACTCTCTACTTTCCCTTTATTATGTTTTGGGCTGTTTAGATTTTTATTTCTGTGGATGCTTTCAACCAATCTCCCTTCCAATTAAATGAATAACAAAATCATCTTATTGTTCTTGATTGTGGCTTTTTGCGTATCTCTTCAAAAACCTCTCCATTACTCTTATTTTTCATGGCCAGGTGATCTTGTTTCTGTTTCAAAGAGGTTCGGTAAGGCTCCTGTCTTTTACATTCATACTGGCACTAAGAGATCTGTATTTTATTTTGAAGCATGAAGAAGTCATCATTTCTTGTTAGTTGCTGAATTTTTAGATGTATGTTTTTAACTATCAGTGTAGAATCTGTATGGAAAGTTCTCATGAAATCACTTGCACATAGAAAAGAAAACTTAAAGTCCTTCATTCTATTTTCTTAAAGAAATTAATTTGCATCATCATGAGTATTTTAACAAAAAAAAAATTCCCCTGAAGTAGTTTATTTTCTCCAGGCAATATGGTCAGTCTTCAAAAGGCATACCATCAAAAGATCTAGAACTCCATTGCTATGATTCCTCTTTAAAGCATATTGATCCACACGTGTTGAAGATAGTATTGCATCATTCAACATCATTGAAAATTATTTTCATTATTTAAAACAAAAGACAAAGCTCTTTATTTAACAATCATTTTAAAAAGGAATCTAAGGAAAGCATAAATGAAGTTGTAATGGGGTAATGGGTTTGTCCAAGCTCTAAGCCTAAAATCGTTGACATGAAAAAAAACATCAAAAGTCCTACCAAAACACTATTGTGAATTATTTTTTTATGATCATTTGTGGTTAAAAAGCTATGCCATAGGGAATACATTCTGAAAGGTGCTTTGCAAGTAAAATTTGTTTTAGAAAGATTCAGGCCCTCTTGCAACAATACTCTTCCTCTAATAAAATTCATGTGACCTGGTAACAAATACGTGCGGATAAACCCATTTCCTGTTTCAGTGATTATGAAGAAATACCAAGGTTTTCAGTTGTGTGCACACCATCAGATATATGTACATTACAGTACAGGGCATATTGATAGATGTCCTTTCTGGACATTATCTTCCATGTTTCCTTCTACTTGGTATGTTCTGACATTTTTACTTGGTTGCATTATAGATACAACAGGTTGTTTTTTTCCTGGAAGTACAGCAATATGGCCACTCTAAATCACCTCAGCAGCAGTTATTCCTGAGTTTTTTCCACACAGTAGTTTTGAGATAGGCTAGACAAGATCACTGCAGACAGCTACCTTTTAAATGTAAGCCTCCCGTAACTCTGTGATCCCGCCCAGTGAGTCTTTCAGAGACTATTTTTCTGTCTGAAAATTATAGACAATAGCCACATATATTTAAAAACTACATGCATGTGTTCTTATGCGTACTCAGGATCCTGATAGTTTTTTAAGACCACATGATAGCATACACTATTCCTGCAAGATACTGTGCTACAGAGCAAAAGAAAAAATATAACATATTTAATTTTATAAATCAACTCGTTCTAATTCAAAATTTTACCTGAAAAAAGTTAAAGACAGTACTCTCAATTCTACTTTTATCTGTAAAAATAAAGCAATGTGTTTTCAAGCTTTGGAGGATAAATGTCACATAAAACAATGGATTCTGCACAAGTGAAGCGTGGAATGGACAAAAAGCCATGGCTCCGTATTCACTAATGCTGAAAATGCCCACAACTTGCTTTCTGTCAAATTACTCAGAGTTCACACTAGATTTATTCCTTCACAACAGCTTCATGGCAAGTGCAGGAAACAGAAAGTACACATAGTACAAGGTTCAAGGATTAATCAACAGATTACCATAAATATTTTTTTTTTTTTAAATTGAGCCATCAGAATGAGTTTATGCTTCAGGAGTGCATTCCTTTACATGTCCAAAGTGCTTCTGTTGCTGCAGTGCCATCCAATTTAGAAAACAAAGCATCAAGGTTTCTGGCTCTGCCAGGAAGTTCTGGTGCTTGCCAAGGTTTGCGTCCTCTCTCAGCTTCCCCTGGTGGCCCTGAAACAGATTGAGCTCTACATAGTAGATCTGCATAGGTAATATTTCCATTACTTTTCCCGCAAAGTAAATTTTCAGTCAGGAAAAAAAAAAATTGCCAAATCAAATGCAAGCACTAAAATAGATATTTTTTTAAAGGTCCCTTCCAACCCAAACTACTCTGTGATTCTATGAGTTTTTGATACTACCTACATTTGCATCCACATTATGGCCACCTTGTATCACAAAATCTCACTTTAGCAGCTCTCCCGAGGATCTTGGTAGGCATACAACCAGCTTCAGATCATGATACTGAGTATAGCAAGATAGATTTAGAAAAGAGGGGAGAAATAATTAACAAGAACTAACCTAGAGCTAAGAGCATAAACAGTTTTGTGAATGTAGGCATAGATCTTATTCTAGGACAGATAAAGTACAGTCGTATTTTTCAGACTTTTAGGGATGTTATGTTTGGATTTATATACACCTTCTCCTTTATTCCTACATCTGCCAACCCTCATATCATGATAACCTGCCAATTAAACTCTACTGTCATTTGAACAGTCAAATTAATTGTGGGTTCACATGCTGTGTTCACACAGGGCTGATGGTATTTGCTCAGCTGAGATGGCTTAGAACTCCATTTCCAGTGTATTGACGTTCATGATACTAGAGAGTTCCATGCCAAAGAGCAAAGTCTCACTGGTTATATTCCAATTATCTTTCAACATACCTTTTGAAAGTTTGTCTATTTAAATAAGCTATTTATTTCTCTGGATACAGCCAGAAAGTATTTCAGTAGTAGTCACACATCCCAAAATTATTTTAAAGGATCTTTGCCTCACATGTCTCTGATGAAATAGGAAGTTATTCTCATTTTGAGTGAGGGAAATGAGGCAATGATTAAATCAAAGTAACTGTTAGAGAACAGAGTGAAGGACTTGAGCTGGACCTGTCCATCCCAAGTTTCATTGTCCTGTCTGAAATACCACTTTTCCGCCCTAGCCTCCAGATTGATGTCATACTTTTTTCCCCCGTCACTGTACTCCATAGCCTAAAGAAGGCTCATGACATTGTAGGAAAATGAGATATGTAGCTATGTTTGTCTTCTGTGTTCTAGTTATTGAAAAATATAATAAGACCATATTTCTCAATGCCACCATTTTATGCCAACAGTTTCTTGATGAAATATACCCATAAGCACAGCAGTGGGGTATGAGTCCCAGAGAAACCTAGACTTGGATGAACAAAAGGTGATAAATATACACTGAAATTTCATGAAAATTATTGATTCCGTACAGTTGCACATTGAAAATGTAAAGTGTTTTGTTATATGGTTGCAAATTATACACATTGCATTGAACTGAATAAAATTATGTTTGAGTGAACTCTAATAAAGTAAAATGTCACTTCATACATTTGAATTAAAGTCCAGTTATTTAAATGAATCAGGTTGTGCAAATTGCATTTTTAATAATAATGAACCTTTAATTACTGATATTACACTGTAAGGGAAAGACTTTTGAAATAAGTATTTACATGACAGTCCTGTCTTTGATTACTAAGTTATTGCATGCCACTTAAAACTGTCCCCTCTCATTTTCACAGCTTAGACACTTCTTGAAAGTAACACCAGCTTTGAGCGCTATGACAAACACCGATAATACACTTGTTTGTAGGCACCATATAAGAAATATGTGAATCTGATTATAAGTATGAAAAAAAAAAATAGACAGCTAATTTATGCTAAGGATCTAATTTTGTAACATTTAAAGTTTTTTAGTTTCAAAGTTTTGATTGGGAGTTTTTTCCCTTCCCCCCCACCATGTTAGGAGAGATGTTATTTTACCAGTCTCAGTTTGTGCCTTTAAAAACTTGAAAAGATCTTACACAGCTTGGAATAGTCCAACTACAATGAATAGATCATGACTGTATTTGGTTTAACCTGTCCCTAACTGACTCTCCAACATCTCAAGAAAACTCAGAGATTTGAAATATTTTTATTGACCTGGAAAGGCTCTGGATTTTTTTTTTTTTCTAATCTAGAAAGAGTCAGGAGGGTTTATATGAGATACTCACTGACCTGGAAATACTGCTATTTCAGCCTTGCCTGCTACAAAATGATTATAAAAGATTTTTAGCAACTTTGCTCTTACTACCACATATTCTATTTTGCTGAAGAACATGGCTGTTACCCATATTGCCTTCATTTCTAAAAGCACTTTAAGGGACTATGAAGTCAGAAGAGTAAGTACAAAAGGCTTTGAGGACTCCAAGTGAAATTATGCAAGACCATGGCCTAGAGGAAAAAATATGTTAGTCATCCTTGACTTTAAGTCTATCAGTTATTCTAGGTACTCTATCCCCAAGAACTGCAAAAGATCCTAATTCCATCATGACATGAGCAGTGTTGTTTCTACTAAAACTTGTTTAGAATAACATAAACTAAGTGAAAAATAACTAATTATGCAGAATGGTATATAGCATCCAAGTCCTACATGCACCCTGTAGTTCCAGTTTTTGGTTGTGAGGGCCCATATCACTTCAGAAAGGACTGCAAAAAATCATTTTCTCACAATAAGTTTGGACATATTTAAAATATATAAAGGAAATTATTTGCATTAATATATGAAGAGAATTGTCTTCAGATGGGGAATGTTGCTTCATGGTACAGCTTCAGAATCATGGCTTATAAATTTGTCTTGATGGGTAGCAAACAGTGTCACGAGCACAAGGAAATGTAGAGTTATCAATAAGAATAGTGCAGGAGCAGCATGTAACCAGACCATAAATATCTGATGTAGTTTCAGAAGCAGTAATTTTGTCTTATTTGAGGCAAAAAGAGAGAGAAGAAACACAATTCAGTCTCTATGTAAATAACTTCATTTTCAATTACAAGAGTTTCTGTTCAGACTTTTTGTCTCAGAATTGGCAGATTTGTGGTCATTTTTACTCAGAGAAATGAACATACATCTGTTTCATTATTCCCCTAAGCAAGCAGATATTACAGACATTAAGCCTTTTTTGTATCATATTCTGTGATGAGGGAAAGGTAAGTGTCAGCAGGATTACTCCAAAGGAAAAAAGGCCAAGATTCCTGAACAATTATCTGATCGTACCTTCCCCAGAAAAACAACCTGGCTTGGTGTTCAGCAATTTTTCCTCCATGGTGGAAGACAAGCCAAGTCTCCACACTCTGAGCAAGTGTCATAACCAAAGCAAGTGCAATGTGAGTGAAGGATGTTTGCAATTCTCTCTCTTCTCTTGTTTTTTTCCAAATATTATCTAATTCATTGCTTTTCCTTCTGTTAAAAGGGTCTGATATGGAAATAAAACTTTGTTATAGCCCAAATCTTTAAAAAATGTATCATGCAATCCAGATATTCATCTTAGCATTTCATTAAGAACAAAAGAGCGAAGAAGAAAATCACAATTCTCTTTTTTCTTCCTTTAAAAGATGAGACCATGAATTCCACTACATCACACAAGTGAGAATGTGCAAAAGCAACAGACCAAGGAAATACATTCATTATGGTAAGGAAATATTTTCTTGCAGGTTGTCGATTTAAAAAATTGAATGACTGCTAAAATCATTTTAATTTTCTTTTAAATTAAAAATTATATCCCTTATCAGAAATAGAGACAAAAGAAGGAACAGAGAACAGAAATTATCTATTAATCACATGTATTTTTGTTTTCTCCGAAAGACCTAGTTTTGATTAATTTCTTTAGTCAAAGGATAGAAGTTTTAATAATTACTATTATTAAAAGTAGGTTAAAGTAGCTACAATACAAAGCATGTGGTTAAAATAATTGACAGTCTATTCATAGTAATTGCTTGGTATCCAACGTGATCACTGTCAAACTATTTGTGAAGAAATGTAGGACTCCCTAGAGAGAATGATATTCCTGGATATTTTAATGGGAGCTTTACTTTTTACCAAGGAATACAATAAATCAGCTTGTTGTCAGAAGAAGTTCATAGTCTTGCTGCTTTGAAATAGTCTAAGATCATTACAATTGTCTAGTTATACTGGGCCAAATCCTTGCATAAGACATTTCAAGTGTACCTACCTCAATTTAGAAGACCTATGGATTTGATCTAAACATTTTCTCTTTACAGAGATAAATTGCAAGCTGAACCAGACTAGCTATGGCAAGCTTTGTCACTGAACTGGTAAGTTTTAGTGCAATTAGAGGTGGGATGCCTGGAAGGGGAACAGGTTAAATATCAGGTTAAAAGTTGAAGAAAGAGACCATTAAAACAAAGCTTGCTTTTGAATTCAGCAGAATATTTACAGAAAAATTGTTTCCAATGTCTGATTATATTTTTGATAGGAAGGAAAAAAAAATTTAAAAAGCGTGCTTTAGAAAGGTACATAGAAACAACTGTGAGGCGACAGGTTGGTTATGTTTGTGATGAGAAATCCAGACGAAAAAGCCAATTCAAACTGCTTTTACTTGATGATAGGGAAAGTATCAGTAGTCCTCCTTATACCAGTAAAGGCTGCAAAATCACACTATCCTTTGAGAAGGTGTAAAGTTCAGTAACACGATTAGTTACTGGAGAAGATGATGCAGAAAACTTTATCAAACTATGGAATAATTTAAATTGAAAGAACCTCTGGATGTCATTCAGTTCAACTTACCCAAAGTAGGGACAACTTAAGGCAATTTTCTTGGGACCACGTTCAGTTAAATTTTGGTTGTCTCCATGAACGGAGATTCATGGTACAGGTACAAACAAGTAAATGGAAGGTTGCAAGCCATGCAGTTAACAGATTTATTTTTTTTTATTAGCAATTTCCCCTTCTTGTTAACCACAGTGCCAATAGATGCAAAGCTTGAAAATGCTGTAAAATTACTCAGTGACTCACTTTTACCAAAATCTAATTATTTTCTTATGGGATTGCACTGAGGACTCACTTGCATTCTTATATGCGCACTTATCTGTTGGAATCTATTTTCAACAACTTTTAAAACAAAGCCAAAGAAACTGTAAGTTCAAGAAACAAACAAAAAGAGCAAAAAGGGGGGAAACAGAAGGTCTAACTCAATATTCTGTTTTAATTTCAATGAATTGTCTAGAAAAGTTCTATTTAATTTATAATTTGCCTTGAGTCATTAGACTCTGGACAGATTGTTTTATTAAAAAAAAAAATCTGGGAAGAAAGAAAAGAAGGATAAATTAGTTTTCAGAGGTTTGGGTTTGTGTTTTTTTTTTTTAATGTCCCCTCTGACCTGCTGTTTTCATTAAGTTCTCCCTCCTCCAAAAGAATCTAGTAGCTTTATTTCTTGGAGATGTATCTGTTGCAAGTGACAAAATATAAAAACAAAACACAGAAAAGAAACATCACCATTAGTGACAAACAAACCTAATAGTCAAAGGTTACATTAAAATTTCCCAAGGTTTTGATGTCTCCTACAGGTAATATAAGTTGTTCATAGGATCCTGGTATGATTCATTTTCTGTGCATCACCACTCATATCACATCAAGACACTCTTTCCACTCTGTTCAATAGTGGTTGTAGTAGTGAGTGTCCATAGTCTCACTCAGACAGTCTTTGGGAAGTGCTCAAGACAGTCACTTGCTTAGTTCAACAACCCTGTCTCTGTTCTGATTTTTTGGAACTGGTGCACAGCTCAGTCCCTGTCCACTGTTATATAGCAAGGCCCTCTCAGTAAATAAAAGTTCTCTAATTTATTTAACAAATGTTAAGAGAAGTGTCTTAGGTATTGAAAGACCCAGTTTCCATTAACTTCAGCAGCACACAAGCAACATAGCACAGACAAAAATATTGTGCATTGCTCAGGTGAAAACGCTACCATATTATGCAATTGTTCCCCCACTGAAATAATCTTAACTTCCTTCTTTCTCCTCCATTTGATCACATTATAAAAACATTTTTCCAGTTTAGGTGGACTTTTTTTTTTTCTTCATTACATTAGCTTTTTCCTGTTCCTCGGTTCTGCAGTTAGCAGAGCGCGTGCACACACACATGCACACACCCCACTCCTCCCTCCCCCTTTCTCAGTCTTTCTGCTTTTAGCAATAATTTGCACATAATGGAACAGCCAGAGGGGGATTTGATCAATGACCTCTGTCTCGGAGATGCTGTTCCAAGGGAAACACATCTGCCAACATAAAGTATTGGAGCAATCATAGCTCAGTGAGCGCCGTAATAAGCAACTGTTACACTGGAGCCATCAGTCATGTTCAGTTACAGACCTGAAAGGATATGGCACCTCAGGGAGCAATGTCCTTCCATAAATTTGGGCAGCAATGAAGAATGATTTGCAATCAAGTAATAAAAGGCCTAAAAAAGGTCCACCATGCATACTAACATCCAATACAGCTGACAAAGAAAATAAAAAACCTTGGCATTGTTTGCTCGTTATGTAAACTACACAGCTGTCCAAGCAATTAAGATATGATTTTGGGAATTCTCTCGTAAAAATTTGCTAACAGCACTTCCACTTGTGAAAGTGACATTCTTCTTTATCAGTAAAGTGCATTTCATTAAGGTAATGCAATTTCATCTGGCTTAATAGTAGGAATTGCTTAACCTTATGGCAAGAGTACGTAAACAACATAAAATTAATGACACTCCATGCATTGTGGGAATAGATTTGCATTAGTGACAGCATTGATCAAGTAATAGAGAAACTAACATGCACTTCCAATTGTCGGTACTCTAGGGATTTCTGTTCAGTATCTGCAAAGTCATATTTCTGGTTTTCAGGTTGCAAAACTGTTAGAAAAGATAAAATTCTCAGTAAATTTTGCAATTTCTCAATGCTAACATTAATGAAATAAGCACGATAAAAAGGGCATAGGTCTGAGAGGATCCATCTTCACAGGCAGGCTAAAAATACAAATGAAACACGAGGCATGCAAGGGTCTTTTAGAAGTGGCTATTCACTTTAAATGTGCAACGCCTCCATGATTCAAGAGGGTTTTTCCTTCCATTCCCTCAGATGAGAAAATTTGTAAGAGCCACAACCACCACTTCATGTTCTGATACTTTTATGAATCCAGCTACAGGAATGCTTTACATGCTTTACATGCTTTACGTGCTGCACTTCTACCATCAATGGTATGGCTGTGTGTCATTATGCAGTATTATGGGCAGGACCATTCTCTAGTATGTGAGACTTTTCACATGGCTAAGTCAAGGAAAAATACGGAGGGCATCTAAAGTCTTATCTGCTCCCAGCAGGATTTTCAGTGTTTTGTACTTTCTTTCTCCAATGATGAGACTTTACAGACATGACTGTGCAAGCATACGAGCAAAGGCTGTTATGAGTAGTGTGATCCCTTTCTTATCGGGATGTGCTTTTCTCTGGCCCCTCTTGGTGATCCAGATTAAGAAATCTGTGACTTCTTTGTTGCTGACTTCCTGAAAAGTCTCATTAGGCCAGCACAAAGATGTGCAGCCATAGGAGCAGCCCCTCTTAATAGAGTTGAATCTTAATTGCGAGTATTTATATACAGCACTAAAGACCTGTTTTCAGATCCTCTTTGTTCCAAAGGAACCACATAATAAAACTCCTCTGAAATACTCTCACTTTGTTAATTTTAGTGCTAGGAGTATGAGCAAGAAACCCAAGACAGAGATGATGAGAAGTAGGGAGTTGGGGAGTACTTTAGCAGAGATTGGTTCCATCAAGGAACACTACTTGTTCTGGAGCTTTTATTTTGGGGTTTTTTGCCCTTTTTCAGTTTATTGCTTATTTTAGAGCTTTTAATTTAAAAAACAAAAACTAATTCTGTCTCCTTCTTCCAGATGAAGGATGTAAATGGAATTATCAATTGTAAATCCCCTTCTTTTAAGTAACTTCACGGCAGAAAAAATGCCTCAGGCTGCAAAGATACCTACTAAAACATACACATAGTAGACAAGCAGAGGAAAAAAATGGTATTGGTGTCAAATCTCCTTAAGCAATAGCAATCCAAGGTGTTATTTGAAACAATAGTGGGTGACACTTTCAAATAATATTCAGTTAGACTCATTGTTCAAAGTGTCCTTTTCATATTAAAGTCATTCCCCAATAAGAAAGGGATTCAAAGTTACAAAAACGAGAGCCATGCAACTAGAGGGATAGGACATTTTACCAGCAGTAAAAAAAGGCAGGCTCCTTGATTATACAGATCTAGAGTGGAAAATCCAACAAAGGGCAAATTCCTCTTTCTTAAGATGTGCCAGGATGTCATGCCAGGTGGCAAGCTAGACATATTGCTGGATTAATGAGAGCAGGGTAGAATGAACATTGTGAATCTCAAGCCTAAAAAGCCTGAATTGGTGTAATTCCTAAACCCATCAACAGGACAATTTCTAGGTAGAGGACAAGCAGGTTGCTGCGTGGATGATCTCTAAACCAAGTAAAAAAGTTATTGAGAGGATGCAAGTCCTTAAAGACGTTTTAGTCCTAACCAGTTTACTGCACATCATAGTAGGACTCGAGGACACTGTAAGTAGCTAACAGAGTTAACTTATGACAAGGGAACTGGTCCCAAGCAATGTTAAACTTCTGCAGGGCTTTAGAAGTCTGAGACTCAGACTTACAAAATAAGCCTTTCTACAATTATTCAAAGATTTTTTTTTTTTCCTTTTCTTCAAGTCAGCCTAGAGCAAGTTTAGGCAAAGATCCCATTATCTTTATTTGCTATTATCCATCATGAAGTACTTTTTAGAGGGGAAAAATACACTTCAGAATAAATCTAGACAAGAGATTACTGCTTCTTTCACAAATTAGTTGCCCATTCTTAGAGGAAGGAAATAAGCCTGAAAGTAGGCATTACAGGTAGTGCCAAACAGCTCTCCAGAAACTGGTAGTTTCTAGGAGAAGTCCTGCAGTCATTGCTCATTTCTAAATATTAAACCATTATATTGTTTTATAGTATTTCCAGTTATAGCTCCCAGGACTTACAAAATGACTGATATATCAAAGACAACATCAGGGAAAAAAACTCCATGGATTTAAACAGAGATCTATTCCAATGCACCAAGATAGAAGAAAATTTCTGAAGTTCTCCTGGAAAGGATTATTAAATCAGAGGAGGGCCACCATGTCTTAATTCCTCTAGCACTTTGATTTCATTGATCTCATTCTCCTATGATTCGGACTCAAAAAGCTTTACTCTCCACCTGTGGTTCTCCAGTTTCCACAGGATTGTTTATTGCCCTTTACACAGTAAAGAATCTTTTTCTTAGAAGATGATCTGTCAGTATTGACCTCAGTCACGAATGGAAACCAACTAATTATTGAATGAACACAGTAGATCTGAGAGAAGCGGATGTAGATTTGAATGCTTTGCTTTCTTCTAATTTTTTAGAATATTTATTTCAAGCAGATAATTGTGCCCATCATGTCACGCTTTTTAATGTATACTTTTTCAGCATCCCTAGCACAGGGTTCTGATTTCTGTGAATGATTAGAACTTACTATTTCCCCTCTCTTTGTTTCCCTCTCTAATATCTGTTAGTAAAAGTCACTACATTTGTCATTTTGTAAGTAAGGACACATGGTCTCCTTTACACTGGACGAGACATTTTGCAGCCTGAAGGACTCCTCAGCTCATGTAATACAAATGGGGACATGTTCTGAATCATAGCAGAGTGGCCAAAACCAAGGTACCTCTTCTCTTTTAGGTTTCACAAAATATAAACACCTAATGAGAGACTCTCATCCACGAGTACAGGGCCAACTTAGAACTCTCTTGGACCTTCAGGCACTCATGGTAAATTGCACCATTTGAAAATAAGGCTGAGATTATTAGAGAGTTCATGCCAACAACCATGTATTTTATATCATAATTAAAGTATTCAATTTAGTTGAAAGTTGCCTATATCACATATAATTTCCCCTAATTAGATTCTCACTTATCCCAGTCACAAATCAGCCTCAACACTGGCTTCAAACTTAAGAAGGCAAATATTGGACTCTTTAATGTTCAGTATTTTGTACCAGAACAATGAAGATTTTACCTCACCTAATACATCATAACTATCCTGAAATGGAATTCAATTAACAAAGATATTCCTTTTATTACTCTTTCCCTTCACTCCAGCTTTCATCATACAAATTTAACACATTCTGAATGCTTAAGGTAGAAAAGCATATGAAAAACTTACAGTTCACATATGTTTGTGTCACCACAGACAGACAATAGTCTCAACCATATTTTCCTAATGAATAAGATTAAGGGGAGCTGCCATGTAATGGAAGATGCTCAAATTTCCTGAATGCTGAATACCTGCTTTACATGAGACAGTGATTAAGCAAGCTTTTGATATTTTAAAATGTTTGGTAGAATAGATCGTAGACCCACTGAAGACCTTGCCCTTCTGCTTTGTCCAGGAGAACCTATAAACTCTCTTATGTCATGCCTTAAACTTGCGGTACCTTATCTTTGGCATTCATTTCATTTAAATGTAAGACCAATGATGACTTATATGTAAAGATACTCTAAAGATCTACCTTTTATAATTGATACTTTGATTTAATTCAAAACAGGAAATAGTGTCCATTCAATCTCATCTCCCCACTAACACAACCACACTCCTGGTCTGCTTTAAAATAGTTTATGGGAAGATATAAAGATAAAAAGTATTTACATTAGCCATTTGTCATCTGACAAAGATATTGTTCATTGCAAGTAGCTTCATAACTGAATACGCATTGACAGACAATATCTATTCTTTTGTAAGCATATCCTGTCTATTTAATTATTGTTGAGCTGCAATTAAAAGCTTTCTCTCACTTTCCCTCAACAATTGCTGTTTGCTACATAATTTGGGCCAAACTCATACAAATGTGACCATTTCAGCAGGAAAAAAAAGAAAAAAAAAAAAAAAAAAAGCAAGCAATGTTTTGGTATTACTTTTTGGCTTTCAACTAGCAAGGCTGAGTGAAAAAAGCCACAATTAATACATCAGAGAGCTCTGCCAGGCATTTATAGCATTACAGGATTTTTCAGCTATAAAGGAACATATTGAATCTTCAGAGCACAACCCATTCTTCACTGCTTCTGTTGTCTTCTTTTGTTTACAAGTCCCTGCCATCCTTCTCTGTGAATTGAATGCTAAACTGTCTCTGGAGAGACATTATATTGCTTACAGAATGCCTCAGCAGATGGTGCTTCCTGTTGCAACAGAAGGCTGTGATTACACCTGAATTCTTCAAGAACTCTAACTTAAACAAAAAAACCAAGATAAATGGAAGTCTTAAAGCTCTATTCTTTTCCTCCTCTGCTCTCCAACATTCAGGAAAAAAAAAAATTCTAGATTTGGAAACTGCTAAGATTTTACCAGAATACTTTGTTCCAGCCTCCATTTCTGATATTGGTTACTCCATACCTTGTTATAGCACCATTCATTGTAGTTATAAAATAGAATAAACCTCCACCAAGAAGAGTCCATAAACACAAAATGAAGCACCATGGACACCATCTGGATTCAAAAGTTCAATGTTCTATAGCAATTTGTCACTGAATGTGAAATCGACCCTTTTACAGAACATCTATGAAGTCTTTGCAGCAGCATTCATTCCATCTATTCCCCTGATCTATTAGTATCTGTAAAATGTAAGAAAACCTTACAGCTAAATCTGGGACCATACCATTTAAAACCAAGAAACATAAGAGTATCATAAGCAGTTGTATATGTATTTATTCTCTCAACTATTAGCAGATAAATAATTATCATTGAAAGGCAGCCATCTGGAATAAAGAATTCCTGTAAATTACTTTCCATTGTCTTTATATCCTACACACTGTTCTACAGGGTTTCTACACACAAATTACAGAGCTCATATGCACAAGGGAGGATAGAAAGAAGCCAGTATTACTCTGCATGTACTAGTCCTACAAATCTAGTCTTTTATCTGACAGAGAAAGGACATTGTCAGTTGCATGGCTGCATTGGGCTCTGCCCACCTCTACCATTGCTATTTTGAGCTTTTATGGTCTGACAGCTTTCAGCCCTCACCTACGTTCAAATCAAAACCCATACTCAGTTCGTTTGTAGAGTTCCAGGTAGCCAGAGACCTACTGAGACCTTTCAAAAGAGGGACAGATGAGAATAGGTCCAGGTCCTTCTCTTAAAGGAGTTTAATTTCTTCCCTCACCAAATGATTATTTCATCAAATTTATTTAGCCACATTTTTCACAAAGACTATAGGGTACTACTCCTACATGGATCTGACCTCAGCAGTTGTTCACTGAAGTTGAAAAGGCTGCCTTCAGTCCAGCTCTTGCAGCCATATCACAGCGTTTCCATCATAAATGGTTCCTCATCACAGAAGGCCTTCGCAAATTGAACTAAATAGGAAATTAAATTTGTATATGTGTTCAGCAACTTTTATCAGCCTCTCACCTTTCACACAGAGAATTCATCAGTTTCATTGTAAATCTTAACAGAATTAAGTCATTGCTATTTAAAATGACATTTCAAAAGTCTCACTGTACAGATCCATTTAGAAAAGCTACTAGTTTTTAAAAAATCTCCTCAGAATTTTAAGGTTCCAAAGTTTATTATTTTCTTACAACCTTTTTGTGTAGGCATGTTTTCCCTAAAAAGTAATTTGTGACAGGTCTGAATAGCAGAGGGCAATTATCAAGTTCATTTCTAGAAAAAAAAAACCCTTACCTTGCTAGGAGATTGTCAGTGAAAAATTCCTCTTAATGCCTTTCCTTGCCTTCTCAGAATACATCTCTGCAGTATAACAGAGAGGCACGTGAAGGTAGCCAAGTAATTGTGTTACTGTAGTGGTTCACACCAGCGTACCACCCTCTAACCAGACTAACCCACATGGGATCTGTCTTGGCTCTCCTGCTTCTACACTGTGCCTTTCTTCTGATCTCTGCATCCATGTTCCTTCCTGCTTCTCTCTGTAGGTGCCCTCTCTCCCCACCTGCCAAGCTGACTGCGGTCAGTCCAGCGCAGCCCAAGGGAGAAGGGTGTTCTCAGGCCCTTCTCTTCAGTGTCACGTGTCTTACAAACTCAAGTATCTGGCTGGTACATCTCTTCTTATGGCTCACAAATAAAAACAATTAATGTGTACTGACAGATCATGTAATAATTTGGATAGTGCTCAGTCATTGAGCCTATTGGGCAATCTAAAAAGAGGCCTCTAAAGAAGGTGTGGGGGAATAATTAAAACTCAGTTCAAATAATATTTTATTTTAAAAGCAATACTAGTTCCCATTTTAGTTAGCTAGATTAACTTATCTCAGTTGTCACTGTTGATATAGACCTGCCTAGCTAGGTGAGCACTTAAGTGTGATGGGTAAATGTAAGAACTGGACAGGGCTAGCATTTTTGTTAGAACACAAAAATGCGTAAGTAACTCACAATTATTAGATCAAGTGTCACCATGGGGAGTGATGCACGTTTAAACACATGAGAACAGATGGCAACATTTTCACCCATACTAATTATACAGGGATCCAAACCTGGTGGTCATCTCTGCTTCCTTCACTTCTTTTTCTTTTTCCTACACATCTGTAACAATAGCAAATCTTGCCACCTCTCAGCTATGATATTTTAAAAACCTGTTCACCAGTCATCCTCCCATTGTGGTGGAATAAAAACTAAAGTACCTCAGTTCAGTTTCTTCTGTCATCATTAAGATAATATATTGCACAATTCTGTAAATGTCCTACCTTATACTTCCTTCACTACCTCTCAGTCTTGATGTCTGCTCATCTGCTGATACCAGTTATATAATTTAATCTTTCTCATATTTGCCTACTGTTTTCCTGTGATCACTGATCTGTTGATGCCAGTTCAGTAATTTCATCCCTCATGTATGCCTAGAGTTTTCCTGTCTTGTGTCTCTTCTCAGAATAAAGGCTCTGTCCCTGAGCTATCCATGCAGGTTGTCGTAGTTCAGCCCGGATTGGGACCAGACTACGCAGTCTCTCTCTCACTCCCCCCACCCTCCGAGAGAACAGGGGGAGATAACAGAAGAAAAACGGCTCGAGGTTTGAGATAAGGACAGGGAGAAATCCTTAAAGTTACCATCACGGGCAAAAACAGACTCTACTTGGGAAAACTATTCATTTATTACTAAATTACTATTGCTACTAAAACTAGCAGGATAATGAGACAGAGAACAAGATAAA
>JAAGAY010138602.1:0-55613 GCA_011801015.1 Ardeotis arabs
CCGCCCTAAAAAAAAAAAAAAAAAAAAAAAAAACTAAAGGCACACATCATGTGATATTTTAAACTTTTCCCCTATTAATTTTATTTTTTCCCTCTTAGCAAACTCCGTATCTTCTCAGTACTGAAGAAGTTTTAAAACAGTAGAGACAACAGGAGCACTACAACTCTGAGGACAGAGAGTCTGAAAGCTGTCAGTGTACGGACATTTCCTAGTTTCCAGGCAGTTTATATAAAAAGTGTTACAATAAGCAAATCCAGGAGCCCAGGAGCTGAAGATCCAGTCCAAACAAAAGTCACTGGATTAAACAATAACACATGGCCAGAAAATATCTTGCAGAGACCAAACAGAAGAAAAATTATGTAAACCAGGCAATAAAGAGAGGTCACTTGGGCTGTATGTTCTCTACCCCTGTCATATCAGGAGCACCAGGAAAGTGAAACCTTATCAAAAGATTTGATTATATGACAAGATAATTGTGTAGACTGAAATTGAAAGCTATAGCCAACGTGTAGGCTTACGTGCACATCGCCCAATGTCGCTACAAAACGGCATCTGATCTTGTGGGGCCACAAATTTCTTGTCACTACATTCTTTCTTATCAACTAATTATTTTTAATCACCGCAGTGTTTCCACGGCACTGTTTACCAATAGAGAATTATATACACTTAAGCATATCACTGTGAGAAACAGGATAGCAAGTTCATGGCTTAATTACTTAATAGAAAATTATGTTTAGACCAGAGATATGAGAAACTAATGGGTTCCCAGGAGAGCGGAAAATAACGTTACAATACATATTTGTGTTCCAGAAGTTCTTTGTTTTGCATAACATTCAGGGAAAGACTTAAAACTCAAACAAAATCGTGTTCTCATAAATTTGCCTCAGCTTCAATAACAGTGATTAATAGCAAACTTATTCATAGTTTGAAGTACAGCTAGGAGTATGAAAACATACTCCAAAATTCTCTAAATTCTGTGAGTGATTCAAAATAAACTTATCCACGGTTTGAAGTTCACATTAGAGAACGAAAACATACTTCAAAACGCTCTAAAACTTGAGTCATACTAAATGGACTGAGCATAGCTCCAAATCCAAGACATGCATTAGAATTTTCAAGTTCCTGAAAGAATCTCCCCAACCATTTAGAGCTCACTGGAGGGTCACGGTTTTGAACGGCAGTCATGATTAATTGATTAGGTCCATATTTGCAATAGGAATTAATGCAGTGCATTAATTGAGGACTTTATTCTCACTGAAAGTAAGCCTGCTGATTTTAGGAAGCTTTGAATCAGGGTCTCCATTGGCACACATAAAACACCTACTTTCTCCACCTCAGTATTTCCTAGGATAAAACTCTATTTTCTGAGGGATTCACACATTTCACGGATAATTATTCATTCCTTTCACACTAGATTGTTTTGCTCTAGACTCACAAGACATAGTTGCATACTTCAGCTGTTGCCCACTTAACAATCACAGGAACTGAAATTACGCAGTCAACATTTAACCTGTTTATCTCATGACAATAGCCAGCACTGTCAGCAGTAAATAACCTGTTGGATAATTATTTCTGTTATTTCTAGAGTTGGATTGTCAAACTCTAGAAGTGTGTAATATTTAAAGGAGCTGCCTGCACTTCTGTTAACAACCCAGCAGTACAAAACGATAAACAGAGAGATAAACATTTCTAACCCTCAGCAGATAGCCTCATTTGAAAGTAATTTATACTTTCTCTCAATGTTAGCCCATAAAGAATTGATGACACATTGTATTTAGTCTCAGTGAAGCATGTTGCAAAAAAATCTTGACACAGTTTACTTAATCCCTCTTACGCACCTAAAGCGTATCTGACCTCCGAGACGCTTTGAAATACCATAAAAATACCAAAAAACAACCAGTACTCTTAGGATTGTCATTTAATTACAATTTTCAGGTCCCTATGAGTGCAAAACCAAAAAATGCATGTATATTAGAAAAATCTAGGCAATTCAGTTTTGAAATATAAGTGACATAAATTTTTATTTCCTTTCACATTTGGAATTCGCTATTTAAAAAAATAGCCTGTAATTTACTCTCAAATTCCTCCAGAGTCCAGGCCACTGAACAGCCACTGTCTGTTCTACATTAAATGAAAAATTAATCAAAAGCTGGGACTAAGTCTTTAAATAACAATGAAGTTCTTTGGGCACCGAGTACTTTTTTTAAAGGCCTACCTTTCATCTGAGAGCATGCCTGAGAAGAAAACGCAGGTACATCTCCTCAGCACCGGGGCTGCCCACATTGCAAGGCACAAAAAGGAGCCAGGTGCCCAATGAAGTCCACAGGATCTGTGGAGAGAGACAGTGATCCTTAAATTTATAATTGCTTATGACGAAATAAAGCTCAAAAGCTGCCAAGGACTTTGGAAGAGCTGTTAGAGCATGGAGAAACAGAGCAGACACCCTCACCAGCTTTCACAGCTGCTTTGCAAATGCAGGAGCCCTCCTCTCTGCTTTTGTAGGCTGACCAGCCACGCTTGCCGAGAGGCCAAGAAACCAAGGCACAGCTCTGGCCAAAAGGGAGGGAGGAAGGGAGACAATGATATGACTGGGAGCAACATTCTCAAAAGTGGAAGTGCTAAAGACACAGTCTGAACGCACACACTTGTGCCGTGGGGTAGCTGAGCAGGACCTGTTATCTAAAAAAGCTGCAGTTTTCCAAAGGCAGCACCCCAGTTTCTCCATGGCTGGCTGAAGGTACCAGCATGGGTCCCAGGAGTTAGACAGACAGATTAATAAGGCTTCAGCTGGGGCTAATGAGCCTCACCTGTCCCTGAAGTTAATTGGCCAAGGTGGACACCCTGCTGGCACCTGTGGTAACTTTTGTGTTCCCTTCGCAAAGTCAAAACATGCTGTTACTTGTTGCTACTATTTAAAATTCTTGATTAAGCAACTGGAGGCATTTCCTAATTACCTAATTTTGCTAATTACCTTACTCTAGCATGTCGCACTTCTCAGCCCTGCACCAGTTTCCAAACCAGTATCACCGAGTAAAAGCCCCTCTCTACCAATGCGTCTCATTTCCACAAAAGCTTCTTTTCCTGAAAACTGACATCTGCAAACCCCCATGGCAGCGCCTGCAATCGAAGAACAAACTTCCTCCCGCGCTGTCAGCACCCTGCCCTACGTGTGATTTGTTAAATTTAAAATCAACACAACTAGGCTGGGAAAAGCATTTCAATGTAAAATAAGCTGCTTCACCCAAGTAGGCTCATCGTAGGAGGGAAAAACAGCCAAGTGAGAGTTCCTAAATCCTCTGTATCCTCAGCCGTGATTCCTTACCGCTGATGCTGCTGTGGTGTTTCCTGGGCAAATGCATTGGGCTGCATTATGCTGAAAGTGTTTCAGCTGAGCAGACAACCGCTTTGTCCAAGCTACGCAAATCTGCAGTGGGAAAAAAACAAAGAGTTGGCCTGTTATAAAACCTGGGAGCAGTCTACAAAGCCTTGTGTCAGTATAAAATGTCACTGAAACATCACAGAGAGGCAGCGGATCTTCACGGTGAGGTGTCATTCATTCGCAGAATCACGTTCCACAGGCCATAGATGAGTGAATCAGCAAAGCATCTGCGGCCTTAGAGGTGGACCCTGACCTCTGAATCCACCCAAACCTTGCAACCGTCGGCCAAACCCCACGTCAACACAGCACAGATTTATGTCAACCGGACTCACAATGTTTACCTAAGATGATTTGCTGAATAGGAATAGCCTTCAGAAAAAAGACAAGGTTCAGTGTAAAAGACTGCCTTCCCCTGGCATCTGAAGGTTTCACGGGGTGGAAATCTGGAGAATGTCTTAGAAGAATAATAAAGATTAACAGTTCAGCATCAGACATGGAATGCTCTGCTGGGACTGCGTTCACGCCTGTTGCTCTATGTTTCCAATTAACTTGATTTTGGAGCAATGGATGCTGTCCAAAGATTTACATAAATAACAAATACAGTGAAAAGTACAGATTTCCTCGGGTATTTTAATTTAACATTAACCAGACGCATTTGCAATAAAGGCTGAATTAAAAGTCTGGTGCCTTAAAGCAGGGAAACTATTTACAACGGGGAACTTCCTATCTAGAAGGAATACGCCCCAAGAGATTCATATGTCGGCTTGTAACTACTCAGCACAGCCAATATCTGAAATGCTTTTAGCCAGGTCAAGCCCTGCGGTGCATTCATCAGTCACCGGTATGAAAATCTGGTTATAAGTATGTATTTATTAAATACTCACATCAGCACAACCTAACTAGTCGTGTGTTCTGCACAGAAAGTCAGGATATTAGACACTGAAAAAGGCACCGTATCTTTTAATAGAGTCATGTAATTCGTTAAGAACCAGTAACTTGTCATGAAAAAGAATCTCACTGACTCTGCTGAGAGCCTACATTATTTTTTTCCTGCTTCCCTGTTCTTCATTTATTAAGAAGATTTGCGTGACAGCAAGTTTTTTTCCTCAAAGTTCATTAGTTCCAATTCCTTCTCCTTCATCTGAAATCACAAGCTGCTGACTGTGAAAGTGAAATTCCTCCTGATGAGAGAACACTCACCATAAAACAATCAAAAGGAGGAATGTCTAAGGCCTGAAGGAAGCATCAAGTCTTTAAACAAAACAAGATACTGTGCTTAAAGGCAGAAAAATTGTATTTTCTGAAGATTTATAAAGATGACTTGATCTTTAACCAACGTTGGTATTTTCTGGCACTTCCAGGGTCTTTTTCTGCAGTTTGCTGGGAAATCTTTATTCTGGAAATTTTCAAGAGTTCTCTTAAATTTCTCCTACTGCTTTCTAGGAATTACACTGGCCTGTTTTAGAAATATTCCTGATGCTTTGTAGGAATTCACCTGGTGCTTTCTAGGAATATCCCATCTGTTTTCCAGGAATTTTTCCTACACTTTCTTTGAACTTTCAAAGAGTGTTCTAGGAATTCACACACTGCTTTTCTGAGGATGTTCCTGATGCTTTCTAGTACTTCTTCCCTCAGTTTCTATGAATTTTTTTGCAGCTTTCTCTAGAAATTCCCCTGTTCCTTTATAGGAATCTTTCCGTCCTTTCCTGAACTCACTGTTGGGGAACAGTAAGAGAAGGGCTGCCTGGTGAGGGAAGCTGTGATCAAGCACAGACAGGACAGCAACCCACGGCACGTGGTTGAGGCAAGCAGAGCACAGCTGGGACGACAGCTGGTTCCATCAAAACCCCAGCGGTTGTCAGAGAAATGCGAGGTAGCAAGTCATGTCCAAAGTCAATTCAGGAAATCCAAATGAGGATTCAGGAACAGCAGGGAACGGGGTTTGAAACGGGCACACCTACTTGGTGTAGCTCACACAGGCACGTTTCTAGGATTGAGAAGCACTCTTACTCTTCTGTAAGAAGCTGCTGGAAGTTGTTTCCCCTTTATCCGGTGGACTCGGCCGGGCCTAGGGCGGACCTGCTGCTGGCCAGGGCTGAGCCAATTGGTAGCAGAATGTTCCCTGATAACGCCTCTGCCATAACGTATTTAAGAAGGGGAAAACAGGAAAAAAAAAGAAGATGTGAAGAAGCTGGAGCAGGGGCAGAGAGGGGCAGGCGCGAGCCTTGTGGGCCTTGCACCCCTCACCCTCTGGCCTCCCGCCGGGCGGCGACTGGGCCCAACTGGGCCCGGCCCGGCTGAGAGAAGTGGAGAAGAGATGAGATGTGAAGAGACCCTGAGAGGCGTCTGCCTGCCTGGTGTGAAGGATTTCTGTGAGAGGAACAGCTGCAGACGCCAAGGGCAGTGCAGAAGGAGGGGGAGCAGTAATGCGGCTCCGGCCAGAATTCCCCTGCAGCCCGTGGTGATGAACATGGTGAGGCCGGCTGTGCCCCTGCAGCCCGGGGAGCCCACGGAGGAGCAGAGATCCCCCTGCAGCCCGGGGAGCCCACGGAGGAGCAGAGATCCCCCTGCAGCCCGGGAAGGACCCCACGCTGGAGCAGGGGAGGAATGCGAGGAGCTCTTCCCCCAGTGACGAAGCAGCGGCGCAAAGCGACAAGTGATGGACTGATCGTAACCCTCATCCCCCCTGTGCCGCTCGGGGGGAAGGAGGCAGAGAGAACTGAAATGGAGTTAAGCCCGGGAAGAGCGAGGGGTGAAGGAAAGTTTGTTTTGTGCTCTTCCTCATTATCCTGCTTTGGTTCTATTAATAATAAATAAATAGTTTTCCCCAAGTTGAGTCTGTTTTGCCCATAATGGTAACTTCAATGATCTCTCCCTGTCCTTATCTCAAATCTCGAGCCTTTTTTCTTGTATTATCTCTCCCTGTTCCCTCGGAGGGTGAGGGAAGTGAGCGAGAGACTGTGTAGTCTGGTCCTGAGCAGGGCTAAACGATGACAAATGCTTTGAAAAATAACCTAATTAGAATCTCTGTATTCCCTGTCAAATGATGAATTGCTATAGATTTTTAATATAAGAGATGCTGAAATGTTAATTTCAGAATTTTCCATTTATAATGCATCATAGGTTTTATTTAATAATGGGATGTAGGCAAACTGTAAATACACAAGAAGTTATTCCAACACAAAATTATTTAATCATAAACTTAATTTAAAGGTATTGCTTCTCAGACTGTACTTTCTTCTGTTCAGTACATTACCTAGATATCTTACGGGTCCTACAACGTTTAAACCATGCACTACAACCTATTTGCGTCATTCCTGTTTAGTCCATGTTGTAGAAAATAATTGTTAAAGGTTCCCCTACAGGAACTTTCTGAGGTTTAAAGTTGGTTAGCACAACTACCGATACATTATTCAGTTCCTTTGCTAATTATAGACAGCGGGCCGCTCCATGTTTTCCAAAATACGTTTGAATGCCCTTAGATTCACACGGAGTTCAAGTTAATGTCTAGTGTGGGAGTGAAGATTAAATGTTAAGTCATTTCTTGACATTTTAGGTGTATCCTCATTGCATAATAACTTCTTACATAAAAGCACATTTTTCCTAAGAGCTTCTACTACTTTAAATTTCATTATTTAGTATTTCATATTTGAAAGGCGGGGACCAGTAAGTATTTAGCACGAACACAGACTGGAGAACAAACCTTCCTACACATCATTTCCCAGCTGCTACACAAGCTGTTGAAATACTTGCACATACCATTTTCACCGCTCTGTGTTGGATAGTAAAGGTTGGATGTTCCCCGCTACAAAATCACTAAAAAAGTAAAGTAGAGACAGAATTCTGCCATGGAGGACACAATTATTCAGCTTCTTTAGATCTCAGACTCAGAGCACAAATCAGCCAAGGTGCCAAATAAGTTATGCAAAATGTCTTCAAGAAATTGAGGTATTTTTGATAATGATCATTTGATCAGTATTCTTCTGGGATTACGCCTCTCCAACTAAATCACCAACCTACCAAAATCAGTGAAAGCCTCCAAAAGCAAATAGACCTGATTCTGTGCTCATTTGCAATGTGGCAAATCAGGAGTAAGGCTGATGAAAGCATTAAGGTTGCACTTCCGTTCTCGGAAAAGACTAAAGGTCCACAAAGACACATGCGGGTATTTTCTGATTCTACAGAATACAGAAAAAGGAAAAAACAGACAAAACAGCACTTTTGGCATATGCACATGCTTGCCAGGATTTAGAACAAAACATTTCCTTGCCAAGCTCTCCTCCTCTCCCAAGTCAGAAACAAACATCATAAAATAGTCTTACGTAACTTCCAACCAGATTTTCTTTTTAAATATAATTCAGTCTTTGTGTCATAGCCAAAACCATTCTGTTTAACAGGTAGCTTCTCTCCGTGTTTGATTACACAACAAGCTCCTGATTTAAAGACCATTGAAATAAATGGAAGGATTCATATTCATGACAAATGAAATGTTTTCCATTTGAACTATGGAGATGGAGTAAGATCTGATATAGTGTGGCCTTCTGCAGATTATCAGTGCAGTCAGTGGCAGATCTGTGAAGAACTGGGTGCTACCTACTTCTCCCCAGGTGACACAGAGCTGGCCATCTCCCCTTGCCAACAAGAACTAAATCTGAAGAGTCAAAAGTACTTTTTGTTTGCTCTCCCTGTTTGTTCTGCAACGCACATAGAGGCTGGAAGATGGAGGGGTTTCTGTGGGCACTGGGAAATAACACGAGCTGCAGTGGTCTAAGAGCTTGCTCCCTACGCAGGGCTGCGTTCACTTTGATAAAATTGCACGCACCGAACCGTGTGCAAACAGAGCCTTCACCTCCCTAAATAAACCCCTTCCTCCCACACGGTATCAATCAGCTGAATGGTGATGCAAAGAATTTTCCAGGAGAGGTTAGTTTAAAGGAATGACTGTACACTCCAGCTTGCCCTTTTTTCTTTTACGGAATTAATTTTTTAAAATTCTTCCTACTGAAATGCATTCTGCTATTGCTGAATTTTAAGGCAATTGTGTAACCATTTTACTTCAAGAAATGGATTTCTTAACAGCCAGCGAGGAAATCTCACAGTCCATTATTAATTAACAAAAAAAAGTATCTTATGTAGAACCTAGATTATCTGGAGCATCAGGTACAGATTTAAAAAACATCATAGTACTTTTTTTTTTTTTAAATTTTGCAAGGCGGAGTTACAACTCCAAAACTCACAGAGGTGCTCTTCAGAGGTAGTCGCAAAGAGACAACGCTGCTCACCAGAACGGGAAATCTGTGCCCTGTATCTCAGAGAAAGGGTGTACCATGTGTTCTGAAAAGCTGGGATAAAAACGTGTTCAAAGAGCACTTTGTAAAAAGGGACGAGACCCCAGCTGGTGGTGTGGCTTTGGCCTGTTCCACTTTACGGAGCAGGTCTGGCCTGCACTTCACAGAACAACAGTACAAGGGAAAAAATTATCTCTGAAATGCTCTTGAGCCTCTGCTGGCTATAAAGTGATGAAAGTCAAACAAGACAGACATTTTTAATTTTAAAAAAATCTAAAATTAACTTCTCCACAATAGCAATTACACCACTGTGATCAGTAATGAGGCGTTTTATGTTTGGATTTGCCTCACAAGAAATATCCAGCAAGTCCGAAATTCTCATTTCTTTCTTTTTTTGAACAGGAAACAAGATGGCTTTTCATACATGAAGCTGCCCTAACTGTACGGCAAGGGAAAGAATTATGAGACAGACATGGTATAGAAAGGACAGCACACTTCAATTTGCTGGACCTCCTGTCCCAGTCTCCCAGCAGTTGCTAAGAAGCAGGCTGGGATGCAGCACTGGTGCTCAGGAAGGGTGGGTAAGGAGCAGCTGCTCCGTCCGAGCTCCCCAGCAGTGCCAACGAGAGCTCTGCTCATGGAGGTGCAAGCTAGGCTTTGTATCAGCCGTCTGGGACACTGACCACGGTGCCCTTTGGCAGTGGCACAGACCACAGGAGCCTTTGGGCAAGTCAAGTGACTCAAGTGGCTAACCTCTGCAAAACCCTCTTGATTTCTGAGCTTGCTACACAGAAAGCTTGCGTGTGCTGCAGCCTAAGCTCCTACCTGCACTGGAACCGATCGAAACCGCGCGACATCCTTGTCTCTACACTGGAGAGACATGGGTTTGACAGACGGATCGCTCGGTGGATAACAAATTGACTGGATGGTCACACTCAAAGAGTTGTGGTCAATGGTTGGACTAAATGGTCCCTTCCAACCCAAACAATTCTATGATTCTATTTGTGCTGCACAAATAGAATTTGATCTCTCAGACTGCTCTCTTCCACTGGTTTCGCTTTCATGTAAGTGAGCTGATGCCACCAGAAATTAAGAAAACAACTTGAACATTGACCCTCAGTATCAGTTAACATAAATTGAAATGCTTTCTGCTGATCCATGATTAGTATCAATAATTAGTAACCCATACAAAATACAGCCTACCTAGGAATTTCACTCTCACAGAAGGCAGCAGAAACGAACAGGCCTTTCAAAGAGTTGGATTTAGAGGTTCTGTATGACTGAAAAACACTCTTCTTGCCCTAATGAATGAGATACAATTAAAAAAAAAAACAACTGAAAAGTAAAGAGATAGCAAAAGAATCATCCCCCTCGGAGAAAGCTTTATAACCAGAATGGTTTCTGGAAAATAAGGTTTGGAAGCATAAACAAGGACTCTGCCTACTGTGTTGAGGGGAACAGTGTTTTGCCCACATTTTTGGGTAAATAAGAAGGATTTAACCAGTTAACTATCTAGTTTCAGCATCAATTTCTTTGCATAATGGAAACAGCTTGTAAAACCCTGACCATATGGAGAGTGCGGGCCGATGTCTGCAAGCTTCAATAAAATACTCAGCACTGTCATATCTGAATATTTCTGTAATGACAGAATGCAATAAATTGCTTCTCCCTCTTGTTTGAGAAGAATTGTGAAGACTGGGTTGCGAGATGTCCTTATTTGCCCTAGCAGGCAATTTGCCAGTATTCTTCAAGTCCTTAACACAGCAGTCATTGGCTTTCTGCTTTACAGAAACATTTAAAAGACTCCAGTAAAGTGGGAAGGAATTTCTCTGTGTTTTCCAGCATTAAGTTATTCTCTGGCCACCGCTACAACACTTTTTGTGTGGGGTTTTACAAACTGTATTTAAGAGCCCTGGAATATTCATCTGCAGTGTAAAACTGCTCTTGGCAACACACAAACGTCAGTGCTTCTGGCAAATGTGACCTGGTAATATTAAGCTGTCATTAGTGAAGAGACTCAAAACTGATGGATGCACACAGAATGAAATAAAACCAAATCAAGATACTATATATTCAAACTAATGAGCAACAGACTTTCAGATATTGCTGAAATTTGTACTGTTACCACCAAATTCTACTTTCCTTATATTCCCTCAAGTGGGAATTGTATTGAAAAATCCTATTAACTTTCAAGAAATATAAAACACAAAACAAAAAGGGAAGGGAAACTTCAACACACAGAGAAAATGCCAAGAGCAGCAAAATTTGTGCTAACGATTAAAAACAAAATAATAAATATTACTTTTTAATAAACCTAGGAGAAAAAGTTCCCAGCGGAATACAAAGATGGGCAGCGCTCCCGTTCCTGGCAGCATCACACTGCTCTGCGCGTGGGTGAGGGAAGAGGCACCACCATTCCAGGTGTCTACCAGATCAGCTCTGTCGGTTGACGTGATCCTGACTGATCAGATCTGCGGGCTGATGCTCCTCCCGTCTACTTGTGTAAACTTGTGTACTTGTGCACTTGTCTTCACTTTCTTCCCCTTTAGTCTGAGCAGCGTAGCAGCCTCTCCATCTCCTGTAGGCAATCAATTCCATTACCTGTCTTTAGAACATTGTTTTTAAAATGCCTGACAACATCCAGCTCCTTAGCAGCATTCTCCACCTGAAAATGTCGAACATTTTATAACAAAGCACTGCTGGAAAGCCATGCTGAAACTAAAATTTTCCCCTTGTTTGCAGATAGAGAAACTCGAGCCAAGAGGAATTAGGTTCACAGAGTTGGTCAGTATTAAATCTAGAATTAAAATTTAGGGTCCAAAATCCTTGCCCATCGAAGTAAATGTTAATATTTCACCAACTGCAGTGGGACCTGCTTCTCATGTCAGAAGATGACTTGCCTGGTGTTCCAGGATGCGCTGTTCTCTGAGAGGCATGTGCCAGCTAACAGCAGGGGTTTTTAAAAGCCATGTTGAGCTATTTTCCTTTCAAAATTACCTGGCATTTGCTGTTCTTGCTGCAGCTGCATTGGCTTGCCCTCCATGGGCTGTGCAGAGTCCTGCTCTGGGGCCAGCCCCCCCTGAGCTGCAGTCATGTGGCTGTGCAGCCAGTAGATGTCACCTCACCAAGAGCTTTTCCTGGTCTGCAAGGTTTATTTGTGCGAGAGGAGCACTTCTTCATTGCGTTCTCATTTTAACCTGTTTTATTTTACCTAATTTTGTGATGATGATGATTCCATATTCCAAAATCCGAGCTCTTAAAACACTGTGGGAAAGGTTAAATCACCCCCTTTATTCAGAAAGTCTAACTGCCATCTCAATTTGTCAATCACATTTGTAATTTGGGATCAGAATTTTAGCTCCACAAAAAAAAAAAAAAAAAAAAAATCACATTTTCCCTTCTTTTGTAATTCTGTCGCAACTTACGGAACTACAGAACTGGGAAGTGCTTGGCCCTCAGGGTGCAGGGGCAGCACAGCTGACGAGGGTGAGTGTGTGGTGAATTCGGAAGGAAAACACGAAGCCTCAGCTACCAGTTCCCATTCTTCTTTTGCTCAGTTCATACGATGAGTCAGAAATGAGACAGCAGAGAATGAAAAGCAGCGGAATGAACACACTGAGAAAAAAAGCAGTGCCACTTGCCGAGCAGACAGTGTCACTGTGGCCTGCTGTAGGCAACAGAGATGCTGTCAAGCACAGCGTTTATGGTTTAAAAGCTCCATCTATTTTCTCCTCAGGGTGATAACTCCCAGCTTTCTGATGCTTTTCACTTTGAACTTGGACTAAAAGTGCACCCTTGCAGAGGGCGACCCAGTTTGAAAAGCCAGACAGAGAGCTTTGCACAATTTTGGTACCAGTATTAAAGAAAGCTGAAATCAAACTAAAAATTATAATCAGAGGAAAGGTGAGCCCCTCTTACAAGAGGAGGCTCTAACATCTTCTTTGCTTATCCTGCTAGTACAAAGAGCATGCTTCTTTTCTTTAAATACATCAGGGTGAGGGGTAAAAACCTGAGCGGAGAAGCAGCTATAAAAATGTCCCCACCTTAAAGCAGGCGACAGTTGCGAGATCAGCAGAAGGTTTCTACCTGGTAGGCCAGTGAAGGTGCCCCCAGGAGAGTGCAAGACGCAAGACATTTTGCTTACTATTAAGACGACCATGATAGTTCTGGATAGGAGAGGAATAACGTGACACGAATGCCTACGATGATCCAGGAGCATCATCTCGTCTGCACTTTCACCTGCCGGCAGCTCCGCCACCACTGTTCCGGAGAGCTGGTGTGGAGACGGATGACGAAGCCCTGGGGCTGGCAGACAACAGAAACAGAAAATATGGGGAGAAACTCTAAGGGCTGTAGAATAATCAAAACACATGCAGAATGAAGAGATCTTACCTTGCTTTTATGGTTTGTTCCAAAACATTGTGCACTTCAAAGTAACGACTATGCTAACGCTCTCAGGACATCCGTTCCACCCTCGCAGCTGTAAACGCCTTTCTAAGGAGTTAATTGTCTCGTCTGCCTCCCTTCAGCTGATTATTCTAGTTTCTAGTAATTAAGATTGCATTTCATGATTCTCAGCCTTATTAAATTAACGTTTACAGTTTTGTATGCTACAAAAATAATACTTGTCATTATTTTAATTAAATTATTCAGAAATGCATTGGTTCCACTTCAGATGTATGTATAATGAAAACAGAACCAAGCAGACGTGTCATTCATCATAAATTTTGATGTATTTTTTCCGTTAATTGGAGATACATGGAAGCATTCACATTAGATGCAAATCTTTCTAATTTATCATCCCGCTTTTCGAAAAATATACTTTCTTTTTCAAGCTAGAAGGAGGAAATCATTCTTTATTCATCTTTACACCTCATTTCAGGCAATTTTTTCCAGCCCTGCCGTGGTTCTGAGAGTCTCCTCGCCCAGATGCCGCGGTGTGCTGCAAAGTGCGCTGAGAATAACGGGGACGCTGCTTTTTTCTCACGTGTGTGGCAGCACTATAATACAAAACGAGATGAAGTCTGATATTCTATCCCATTACAACGGTACTCAGAGCACATCCCAAGATAGGTGAATTTTACTTTTTTTTACCTTATTCCTTGCAGCCAGAAGATTGACTGTTTTAATAACAGAGCTGTAAAGCAATGGGCCAAATTCAGCCATCCCATGGAGGCCAATAGGCTTACCCCATTTATGGTTGTAACTGAGCCATTTCTGACTCACCCCAGGGAAATCAAGCCAAATTTGGCCCATAGTCCAAAAGGTAAAATGTTTTGGGACATTTTCTGTCCTGGAAATTCATCGTCTCACTAGTGGAGAACAGGCTAGCGAGATCCCATGCTTGGGCGCACTCCACAACGGCGTCCGCTTTGGGCGGCAGGAAAAGGGACTGTGGCGAGTCAGCAGCTAAAAGTGAGTTTGTGCCCTGGCTTGATAACTTGCTGTAGGACTGGGACAGAGCACCAGAACCTACTCAGAACGTGATGTGGTGATTTACTGTTCTTTTAAAAGTGAGAAATACACTGACGTAGGATCCAGATCTGAAATAACATGGAAAGCCACATCTTGAAAGCTGGATTTAAAATTGTTCCCTTTCCTTTCTGAGCACACACTGAAACATCTTCTTTATCAATAAAAGCGGTAATCCTTCTTTGCTCCCTCTTCCTCCTTAAATTCTCCTTTCCACTCGGATCTCTAGTTTAGGTGCAAATAGTTGCAATAAAACGTCCAGGCACAACCCAAAGGAAGAGTCCAACTGGATGATGGAGATCAGACTGCTGAGCATTAAGCAGAGCTTTGTGCTGGATTTAGTCAAAAGCTTTGCTGTCAGAGTTCCTATGGCACAAAACACAGTGTCCAGATACAATAAAGACAGGGTTTAGCACCATGTTAATACACATGGTGGACCTACAAGAATCTACCTTGCCGGTATTTCTGAGGTGAGCAGTACATCTTTCATGGAGCAGGCACTTATCGTGATACCAGCCCTCTTCATACATCTCTCTGGCCAGTTAATTATTAACTTTCGCTAAGCCACTTTTGTATTTGCTGATAATCACTGTGATAAAGGATGCTAGAAGCCCCCGTGGCAATCTGCCTATAATGTATCATAGAAGGAGGCAGTAAGGAACATCTGAGAGCACTAGTGGGAAAGGGGACCGGGGCCAACAACAGGGAGCACTGGTTTGAACATGGGGAATTCACAGAAAATTAGGGAGAACAAATAGAAGAGGAACCATAAAACTTCTGTTTTCACAGCCGTGTTTTTCAGATGCCTTCTTTTCTGATACAATTGGAAAGTACAGATCATTGCTCATATTCTCAACTCATATTCTCTCCAGGTTGGAATTCTCTTTGGAAGGAGTTACCAAAATCCAACCTTCTTTCCACAAACCAGTCGTTCCCAGATCATCTTAAAATAATTGTACTTTCATTTTTATGACTGTTAAAATGTTTCCTCAGTGATTAACTAGGCCCTGCACACTGGCAATCAGCGTATGTTGGGTAGTATTTTATTCTGTGACGGATGCACTGTTGAGAAATCGTGACTCATGATTGAAAAGCCATTTTTTTCACATTCTGTTACTAATTTCTATGGATGTTGCTCTCATATAGTCTACCAGCATCCTTTGCCTTTTCTTAAATGTGGAAGTCAGAGCGTGGGGATGTGTTGCAACGAAATCCCTGTGCCTTTTCTCTCTGCAAAGCTGTAAGGGCTCTGCTTGTGAGCAGAGGCATCAGCCATTTTGTTCCCAGAGCTGCCCGGGCCTGTTAAAGGTCAGACTGTAGTTTTGCATGGAAAAGTTCCTTTTGTTCTTTCTGCTTGCTTCATTGTCTCCCTTATAGAGCAATAGTACAGAGCTGTTATTTGTGTTTGCCTGAACAGAGGAGTGCCTGAACTGAAGTAAAGGAGTATTCACTAACCAGCAGAAAAGGATTCAAGGAGACAGCCAGGGTCACGAGGCCCGACAGGCCCGACAGGCCTCGTCCTGTTCACTTTCACAACACTTGCTTATTTTATCTGTTGCTTCTCTTGAGATTTTTCTTCAAATCTCTCACAAATGAGCTTCCATCAGTTCACCTCTCCTCGGAGGGGCTGGTGTGAAATGGTTGCCAGGAGCTGCTCCTGTTTAGATCTGTCCTCTCCTGTTCCGTTTCGATGGTGGGACAACAGCCTTCAACTAGACCTGTGGGGTGAGGGGTTTCTGCAGTCCTCTCTCTGCCACAGCTTGCTGGTTAAATTATCTCTTCAGACGGGCTTATGGCAATTTGATGACATACGAGTGCACGGAAAGGTCAAAATTTGGCTACAGTAATAACAGTTAATTCTCACCTAGTGCGTTGTAGCTGTATAAGCACTTTACAAGGGAATTTCCATATTACGATTCCCATGTGACGGCAGAACAGATGGAGCATGACCGTGGTCGAGCCAGGGAGACAACCTGGAGCTCTGGCCCAGTGCCCTCTCCGTGCTGCGTTTTAGTATTGGGTCAGGCAGCAGTTAAACACTGCCAGGCAAATCACCGGCGCAGAAATATTTGCTTGGAGATGCCGATTTTCGTGATATAATCACTGGATAGGACTGCAACCACCAACTCATTTCACACAAGCCACACAACAGCCAGGAGACACAGAGCCAGAGGCTCAAACAGGGCACGAAACGGGCATTTAGATCACAGAGAGGCCTGCTCTCACAGCACGGGGGCTGAAAATCAGATCCAGAACCACTCTTCTGATCCAGTAACAACAGATTCTGATCTTCAGCGTGAGATTTTAGTCCAGAACAGTAGGATTGGTTAAAAAATCCTGCATTGAGCACCTGAATCCGGTCCAGAATCTCATGTGAATAGCTTCACACTGCTCCAAAACCCCAAGTGTCATTTTTCGTCCTTCCAGCACATTTTTTGTGCTGGAACAAAGACCACACGAGGGCAGTGTCGGGGGGAGTAAAATCCAGATACATGAACTCGACTACAAACCTGAGTTCCCTGCCTCTTCATGAAATCTGGAGAGGTGCAGCTGTGTCTATGGAGTGGTCTGCATTTACCTCACAAACTAGAAATGAAAGTTGAACACTTCTGTTCAGCCTCCTCTTTTTTTTTTCTCTGTCTTTTCTCCCTCCTCACATTTTATTTCCTTCTCACCTGCTGTGAATATTCTCTTGGCTGGAGAGCTGTGGCTCTAAAGTGCTTTGGAGATGGAGACTTGGGTGCCCTTTGCTCAGCAAACACGTGGTGGCTGGGGTCCTGACAGGAGGGAAGCTGTAGGAGATACGGGAAGCTGTAGGAGATACGGAAAGCCAGGCTTGCAGTTTGGAGGGGTGAACAGTTTGTGCCAGAGCAAAGTCTCCAGAACGGCGGTTAAACACCTGTGGACTCCCTCATCACAACCAAAAGGCAAATTCCCCTGGGAAAGCAAACAAGAGCAATGGCCTTGTCTTAGCCAAGCATCATTTTCGTATTATTTCCCCAGGCTGCAAAATACATTCTTCAGAAACTCTCAGCTAAGCCCCTTTTCTCCTCAAACCCTCTGCAGCATTCATTTCTCTAACTGGACAGCTGTTCCAGTGTTTTTTTCAAGAGGAAAGCAGCCAGAATTCTTAAAATCCTCTAGCTCAGTTTTACTGTGAACACGCTTTTAATACATGCAGTATGTATTTATATAAACTGGAGAGTATTAATTCAAGTTTGCCTGCATTGTACTTGACTGATCATTTAGCTCCACTGTAATCTTAAACAGATAAGTCTCCTAGGATAGAGCTGGACTATTCTGCAATTTTTTAACCTTCAGTTTTGTTTTTGTAAGCAACTGATTATTTTGAAATTGATATTGCCACCCCATGTAGTTAGACGCAGTGATAAACAAGAGAGGTCTCTCTGAGATCCTGAAGGAAATGTACCATTTTCTAATAATCATACTCAATATCCTGCTCAAAGATGGATTTTTATTCATTACATGCTTTTTCTCCTGCTGTGCAATTCTCAGTAAAGCACAGAATCATCTTCTGTTTCAGCATGCGCTGTGTTACATCCCCTGTATCATCCATGCTGTGGCACTGGATCCTTGGCGAAAGAAAATTAATGAGGTTGAACCTTTCTGTCTGAAACCCAGGTTGACTGCCTTCCACAAAATTGTGCTTTTCAGCGTATTCCTTCAGGAAATCCTGCAAAATAGACTTTTTAAAAAAAAAACTTTTGAAAATATTCTTGGTCACAACTGATGGTAAGATAACAATCTCACTAACCGCTTCTGCACATCATATAAACCTTCCCTTGACAGTGGTTTTGTATTTGTCCCTGGATCTGATCAATTAAATCCCATGTTAGGCCTTCATTTTTATTTCTAGAGGAAATCTTATCTCCCTGATACACAATTCCTTATTCTTTTATTCAGCCATAAAGCCAGCTTCAAAGTAACTGCTCATTATCCGCAAAATACTGCTTTCTCTTAAGGGAATGACTTAAAAAAGGCCAGGATCTGGGCCTCAATCTTCTCTGCCTTTCCCCTCTGTCTCTGACAGTTTGCTATAATTTGAGAGAAGCAGTTCTGCTGAGTCTGGGCAGATAAATGTTATGGTTGTCTCACAGAGAGAATAGCATTTAGCTCGTAACAGAGGCTTGTTATTTTACAGTTAAAAAAAGCCAGTTCTGAGATCCTGTCCTGGCTGGCTAAATGCATGTGTGACTGACTTATATAGTGCATTTGGTGTATTTTGGCTCAAGAATGTGGTACACAAGGATCTTATTTAGCAATATTTTGAAGAACATGCCAATTTTGGAAAAGCAGCCATTCAAATATGACAGAGTTGTGCCTTCTGTTGAAGAGGATATAAAATTGAGAAATGTTTGCCTGTGATATCTCTCAGCTGTTTCTAAGGAGGGAATCTTCATTAACATATTTTTTTAATTCTCATTTTATAAAAAAAAAAGTTTATGCCAAACTGGAACATATCATCAAGTCAGGCGAAGCTGGGTAAGCACATGTTTTTTGTATACAATAAATAGTACTTTGTGGTCCAAATTCTGTTCAGACTGAAGGTGTTTCACTGAGCTGCTTCTTTACAGAGAGGTTAGAATGGAGGCTTAACATGAGCAGAAGATCCCTTGTTGCTTATGAAAGAGAATATTAGTGAAAAGACTAATTGGTTCATAGGAGAGGCTTAGGAATCTACTGTTATTCTTAATATCCAGGGCTGGTCCTTCAAGTCAAAAAGAATTGACTCATCCTGGGACCAAAACATTGCTGTGTTGAGTCTCCATTATGTACTACATCAGGCGGAGAACTGATGACGTGCAGATTTTACTTAGGTTTAAGAGGCTTTCCAATATAATTTAACATCAGTGAATGGGACTGTTACTGAAAGGAAGGAAAAGGCTGTGGATTGTTTCTGTTTGGATCAAAAAAAATGCTGATTTTCCTAAGGGATTTAAATGTCTATATTCTACTGAAATCCAAATGAGAATCTGTAATTCTGCTGAAATTGTTAATGATGTACTCGCTGTGTTTACCTTTTTCTTTTACTAATAGATTTCTGTGTTTTCTTTTAAAGTTCTGTACATGATAGACAAATGCTGTTAAGGCACCGTCCTAAAGCTGGTTTGTGATTTTAAATATTTAACATCATGTGATAGCACCAATGAATGGATACTTGGCAAAACTGACTAAAACAGATGCTGAAAGAGGAAAACTAGTAAGCGTTTAACAGTGCAAAAGGGCTCTAACATGATTCAGAGCCTGTGGGAAATGTGATATGATTGGTTGTTGTTGTGTCTGCCAGTTAAATAAAGCTCATCAAATTATTGGTAGCAAATAAAGTCTGTTGCAAAATGAACCCGTTTTGCTCACAGCAGACTGTTCAAAGATGCTTCAGTTTCTCTAAATGCATTTTTTTGGTCTGGTAGGGACTCGGAGACCATCCATAAGGGTCATCTGTCCCTTTGATTGGTAATGTGCACAATATTACTTCTTTTTTCTTTCCGCTGAGGACAAACTTTGACATTTTGCAGGGAATTGTTCCTTTCCTGTTTATAAAGAATACTGTACTTTCAGTACAGCTTCGTCAGAGAGAAAATAAAGAAGAAAGAGTGCTAAGAATAGATCCTAGCAATGTACAGAAGCATGATAATAATTTCAGATAACAACTAATGAACTGAACGCTTCTGGTATAAACGCTTCAATGTTAGGAAAGCAAAACTTTTAGCGTTCTGCTACCAGTCACACAACAACCGAGAGATGCTGGGTGGTCATATCCAGGTTCACTGGGAACACCTGAACGTAGCACACCGAATACAGCACACCAATCATCGCACATTTATTCCAAAGCATATAGCCCTTTAAAATCCATAGATCCATATCTGCTGGTCTCTGAATACTGCGCTTCCTGCAGGTTTCTGCTGTGCTTTACAAATCCAGAGCCAAGAGGCTAATGCTCAAACCATCAGCTGCAGTTTGGAGGCGGCAGCCTCATTCATAAATTTCTGGTTTTCCCCGACTATAAATCTGCTAACCAGCGAAGGAGAAAGAAGCTGCTTACACTTAGGAGAATGGGAGCACGGCTCTGCTTCGTACTTGTTAAACTCAAGTCATCTACAGAAAGAAAAATCTCCAGCACAACACCGCAGTCCGCTTTCAGGCTGTATGGAAAGATCAGACGGTGCTTGTGCTCGCAACACGGAGACAAAGGTTAATGAAAGCCGTGGCCTTTGGGCTGAAATCTGCTCCTTGCTGCCGCTGTGACCATGCTGTGGGTTAGATAAGAGTGTCCTCTTGCCACATGGCTCTCTCACAACCAGAACAGGTTCACATAAACAACTTTTTCATTTCACTCTTTGTGTTTAGACTATTCTATTTTTTTTAGAAACAGTCGTGCAGTTGAGCATCTAAGCTGAAAAACACTCCAGGCAGGCAGTTCAGGTGCCATACAACGGCCAGAGCACTGGAAACCAAGGACGACACTGTAGCTAAAGAGCTCAGCAGGAAGATAAAACCTCTTGCTCATATCTTACCCTGTTTTGAGCTTTCCCTCACCTTTCAGGCAGATTATGGACCTTTTATGAGGAAGCTATACATAATTACAACACAATATAGAACCTTAAGAAATCATGCGTGGAATTTCTGGAATAGTTTATCAGACTTCTCAGCAATTTCATCTCATTTACTTCTGAAAAAACCCAAAGTGTATCCTCATTATACAGAAACCGGTACCCACAAAGCACAGAGCCTCCTGTTTCTACTAAATCTCCACTCTCCCTGTGCTTCCCACTTTCCTCTGTAACTTTGCAACACTTCTCAGTGAAAGTACCTGTTTCATGACAAGCAGTGCCCACCAGCTTCCCAATCCATGAGCAGAGAGCCTCTGTTCCCAAGTAGTCTCTGTCCTTCCTCCAGCTACATCACCAAACGCCAGCAGTTTCCCCTGTTCAGAGAACATGATTCAACGCCTGCATGTTCTGGGTCTAAAATGATTCCTATGAGAGCATTTATACCTACAACGCCTCTTGCCCCAAAGCCTTTTAAACAAGCTAAAGATATTCATGTTGTGTCCAGAGGTCATTTAATCCACCGTGGAAATGCAGCACGATCTGAAACGCAGCAACGGTTAACGGCGCATCGCAATATAAGAGCAGCTCAGGTCAGCAGACTACGAATGCATTTGTTCCCAACGAAGCTGTTGCTGCAATTTAGGAAAGGAGCGAGCAGAATAATTATTTGGTTTGGAGTTTGGCCAGGAGACCAAAATTAGCAGGGTGCAGACTTCAGTAAATGTGTTTAAAATGGCCACAAATGATGTGGCCCTAAGTTTTACATTCCATTTGAAAGATGGATGAGCGGGCCGTTTTGCTGTCAAAGGGTCCCTAATTGGTTTGCCTCAGAGCATTTTTTGATCAATACTTTCTGCTTCTTTGTGTAACAGAGACTCTGCATTCATCATCTCCCAGTCCTTCTCCATTCCAGGCCTTGCAATCCCTTAGTTATAAACTCTGTGCTCTAGTGTGGCAAAAATGAAGAAACTGGAGTAATTATATTGTAGTGTGTACACTGAAAAGCCCTTATTTTTTTAAAACTAATAGTTTTGTCTGATACCCACGAGGAAGACCAAGAACTTTCCACCCAAAGGTTTTAGGGCAAATTAGGTTTCTGCCAGGAGTTGCTTTTCCTGCTTTTTCTACTTCCTTACCAAAACAATGAGCAGAAAGAGAAGTGCCTTTTGAAATTTTAACTCGATGACTGCCGGGGGATTTGGATGCCCTAGGACTATCTGGGGTTGTCCCAGGTGAGGAGTTGTTTCTATCCCTGCCCCATGTGGCATAAAGGATCTGATGGATGCTCCACCCCTTCCCCAGGGCAGAGGGCAAAGGCTCAGCTTAGCCCGTTAGTCCATGTACTGAAGTACTTCTGTGATCACGAGTCAGGGCTGGTAAATATTCCTGCCACCAACTCGGACAAAACCGACACACGACTATGTGCGTAAGCAACAGCCACAGTGCAGAGACAATTATACAGACAACATTTGTTTTCAAGGGAGCATCTTCTACTCACAGCAATCCAGTGTAGGCAGCATCCACATTAGCAACTGCTCTTTGCTAGGGCAGCACATCAAGATTGCCGCACCAGCAAAGCCGTGGGAGCGCAGGCTTAGCCAGGCCTATAATCTACGTTTGATCTCGGCAGTAACCTCCCACTGACATAATTGATAGGTCTAGTTTTAGTCACCGAGTTCAGCAAGCCTAACATTTACACCCTGACCCGTAATTATATTTAGAATATACACACACCTCTTCCTGCACAGAGAATAAAAAGCTGCACAGTATATCTTTCAGGAAGACCGTAAAGATTCCACTCAACCTTCCCGAAAGACAAAATTCCTTTTCAAGCTTGCCATCATGCTGCGCAGCCGTTGTCAATACCTTGCCAGCCTCCTATATGGATCATACAAAGACGATCAGGGAAAAAACTAGGATAAAATGTCATCATCCTTCCTTACAGCAATCCCGTTACTGAGGAAGTACTGCATGTTACGAGACACGACCAAGATACTTCTTCCATCAAACATAACGAAGCTGGAGCGAGCAATGTGAGACTTAACATCTCGGTGACTTTCTACCTCAGGAGGCCAATACAAAGCACAAGGCTTTTTCAAGTTATTTTATTATAAAAGCGAGTGAGTGATCTGCATGCTTAAAACACGCAGCGAGGGGATGAGAGGCTGCAAAATATTAAAGTAACCCTAGCCCACATTAGCATAGCTTTGATCTGCAAGAACAGTACTGGCAATAAACTTTCGCTTTGTACTGATTTTTTTAAACTTCGCCATAGTTCCTTGTAATATCCTTTGTTATGTCCAATCTTAGCTTCAAATGCAGCATGCAAATTGCCCCATATGTTTAAGTCTGGTCCTGATTTACACAAAAAACACACTTTGTTTCTTCAAAGGTTGACTGAACAAAGTCCAAGAACTGCAGCCAAAGGATGCTTTTTTGGTTTCAAGTTAGCAGTTGAAGTAAAAAAGACATGACGCTTATGTTGCCTATACTTAAAGTTGTCATACCACAGTAATTGAGAAAGCTCATCATAAAAATTCCAATACTTGTGCAATAAAAATATTATTTGGGGGCATTTTTAAAAGGCTGTCTTATTTGTCATCACCCAAGGGGGAGGATCTGTATTTCTTCAGGAGACCAGAGTGGCTGCCCAGGGAAAAGAACGTACTCACTTTTGAATTGTTCCATGTTCTATAGATCTGAGCTTCTGTCACGCAAACCAGGACAACAAATCTTGAAAGAAATGGAAAACCAAAATCTATTTCCCAGAAGGCATCACACTAACTTTTCATATGTTCATGGCTTATATATATTGTAGTAGTTCCTCCTTCGGCAGCTCAAATTTTTAAGGAATTTTAGTCACTTTCTTCTGGGACTGAAAGCTATTCTCCTCGTAGAATCACAGAATTATAGAATCATCACAGAGAGAGTCTAAGATCATCAAGTCCAACCATCAACCCAATGCCACCATGCCGAATGGGAATCATAAATCCGTCTGTTCCAGAAAAGGATCATCATGGCATTTTGCTTGTTGCTCAGAAAGGAGGTGGCCAGAGCTCCACACTCCTGACCAACTCGGAAAGTTGGGGACCAGCTGTGCTGCGAGTCGCATCCCCAGGGCCTATCCCAGAGCAGTACGCACCAAGGCATTGCTGCACCCGGCTGTATGGCATTCCAGCACAATTCTCCAGCCACGTATTGGAGTCATTCCTTGTGGTACAAGGTCAACTCTTCAAAAGTCAGGCTTTCAAGAGGTTTCCTTCTCTGCACCCACTAGTCTCAACGTGCCCCGTTTTCCCAGGCAAAATCCAAACCCAACTTCCTTAACAGGAGAGCACCACTCCTACTCATGAGCAGCAGGGAAACCAAGCAGCCTTGTAGGGAAGCGTTTTCATTCAGAAGTGACGGTCTACACAGACATTTTACAACTGATTTTTCCTTATTTGGTACAGTAGGGAACTGCCAACACTAACGATGTCAGCTATTATGACGCCCGTAGTAACCGGGCCGTGTAATTCGTTACCAGCAGCTATCGCTACGAAGCCAAGTGTTTAACATGAAATTGCTTACACGGCTCAGACTTGGCAAATCACAGGCAACGAATGAGTGAGGAAATATTGTCTACGTCTTCATTTTCAAGCTATTATCTACAGTCTTTGTGGTCATATTCTGTTGTATTCATTTGATAAGCACTTAATGGCTCAAAATGTAAGCAAATGCAAGCAAAATACTGTATGTCCAAACCCGCCTTCCTTAGGCTGTCAAAATTCCTCGTGAAGAGTGGCGATACACGGTATGCTCCGTATACACCAAGAGCTCTCCAAGAACTACCGCTGTGGTCGTCTGCCAGCAACACAGCCAGACAGCCTCTGCTCTGAACTCTAAAATGGAATGCACATATCCAAACCTTCACATATTTTGAAATTTATTATTTTCCAAGGAAAGAATTGGAAGTCAATTAAAATTAGGAATATTCAGTACCTTTCGAAGTCAGATCTGGGGTTGTGCTAGTCCATATATTTAAGAACTGTTCTAAAAGTTGCAGTATTTCTGTAAAAGTTCGGGATTTTTGCTACTTTGAAATTTTCTAAGATACTAATTCATAACAAAAATTATCGTTACCTCACTGGGATCCCTAGGGACACTTCTAATAGCTTTTATACAGACTTTTCTTTTTTTCACTAAAAAGAATTATGGAAAAATTCTGCACCCATCTCAAAATTTACATTGATATATGATCTATAAAAGCATAAAGACATCCTGATTTCTTGACTTGAATTTCTTATTTCTGCAGCAAAAAGGAGTGGGAAAATGTGACATTAAATGTTCTGCTCAATACTCAGCCTTAAACTTTGAGTAAATGACTCATTTGAATTTTTGTGTTAACTTATCTCTTGACAAATACCATACGGAATGGACAGGCAAAAATAGAGGTAGCATTTTGAGGAATTTGTTTGCTGCCATTTGGAGACTGTCATTTCAGAGCAAATGGAATTCAGTTTTATCGCTTTTGCATTAACAAATGTATTTAAAGCGTAATAACTTGTGTAGAATTTCACATGGTAATTTCACTAATCTGGAACAAACAGACCGGAAGACACAATTTTTAAAGAATCAATATGGCCCGTCCTTGTCAGAAACACAATAATCTCTCTCTCTAAAAAAATTAAGAGGATTAAAATGGTCCTGTAGTTCTATAGAGAAAAAAAAACCCTGAATTTTTACTTACAAATTACATTTTAAATATGTTTCAGAAGTAAGATTCATGGTACTGAGCAAAGGTGCAACTTTATTAGACCTTCTGTATCAAAATGAAATTCCTGTAATTATACTGAATTATGCATTTGTATAATGCACCAGTAAGACAAAAAAACCACACCATGTTTTAGAATCACAGAATCATATAATGATTTAGGTGGGAAGGGACCTTCAAAGCCCATCCAGTCCAACTCCCCTGCCAGGAGCAGGGACATCTCCAACCAGATCAGGTTGCTCAGAGTACCGGCCAACCTGGCCTTGAATATTTCCAGGGATGGGGCATCCACCACGCCTCGGGGCAACCTGGGCCAGTGTGCCACCACCCTCGGCGTAAAAATTTTTTTCCTAATATCCAATCTAAATCTACCCCCCTCTATTTTGAAACCATCACCCCTCGTCCTATCACAACAGACCCTGCTGAACAGCCTCTCCCCATCTTTCCTGTAGGCCCCCTTTAGGCACTGGAAGACCGCTATCAGGTCTCCCCAGAGCCTCCTCTTCTCCAGGCTGAACAGCCCCAACTCTCTCAGCCTGGCCTCACAGAAGAGGTGCTCCAGCCCTCTCATCATCTTCGTGGCCTCCTCTGGACCTTCTCCAACTGGTCCATGTCATTCTTATATTTTGCATTCTTATTCCATTTTTCACTATAAGACTTCCCAGAGTTCATTACAAGAAACATATATCTGTAATTCAGGGATAATTTAGAAATAGTACCTTAGAGTAATATGGTTTAACGGATAGAGTGCAGAATTTGACCCAGCAAATATACACTGTACAGCATTTATCCAGTGCTTTGCCAAAGTTTTGAAAATGTTTTATCCCTATTCTCTGACCACCATCAACCTGTTCGTCAGCTGGAAAATTCACAAGATCAACACCTGTGCTTTGCCCCCTCAAGTTATTTAACAAGTAACACGTCACCTCTGAAGGTTTGGGAAAGACAGTCAGAGGCCCTAGAAAAAGCAGCACAGATTGAAGCTGCAGTCAAGGCCAGGGCAGAGGCATGAACTCAAGCAAACGCAGGAATCGGAGCAGAAGCAGGGAGTCTGTGCGCACAGAAATCCGAGTTTGCTGTCGGCTGTAACAGCAAAAAAGCCTGAAGTTATCTGCTGCAGCAGGTGATGGGGACACGGTCCTCCTCGGTGTGCGTCTCTGAACGGCGCCACGGCACAGCTCAGCCTTCCCTGACAACAACCAGTATTTACCTAAAACCCAGAGAAAGCTGCTCAGCCCACGAGATGGTAAAAGAGAGTCAACAGCTTTCTGGAGCTACCATTGTCATCAGGAAGAAGCCATCTGCCCCGCCAACGGCGCATCTCCCAGTAGAGGTGGGGAGTGGTGGGAGCAAGCAGCGCCCCACCACAAAGGAGCAAAGCCGGGCTGCAGCCGGCTGTCTGCCTCCCCGCGCTGACGGTCTGCCCTGGCGTCGCGTGCGGTCCAAAACCAACACAGCTGAAGGGAAAGGTTTTGATGTGGGAACATGTCACTGCGTGGGGGAAAATGCATTCTGTTAACATTTATGTTCGTTTGAACAGGCATTCATTTCAAAGTGAGTTCTGAGATATAAAAAGAGCAGAAATATGCAAGGCAAAAAAAAAAAATCAACATTTTTCTTAAGCTTTGCTCCCATCTGTTAGATTGAAATAGTCCATTAGAGATAGAACTATTACTTGGACTTACATACCACCTTGGCTGCAGAAAACATGATGTCATTTACAGAGGACTCATCAGCCCCACCACACTCCAGAAGAATAAATACCGTTGACCTCCCGTTAGCAAAGCGGACGTCTGGGCCAGCGGGAAGTTGAGTGAATGAGCGAACAGGAAACTAGGGCCACAGAAAGGAACCGGATCCAAACACCTCGTTCCTAATGTCATATTTTAAAGGCCACATACAACGTAACTGCTTATGTTTTAAGCTGAATGTTGTGGAATTGTTTCAAGACATTTTTTAACAGACAACAAAACCGTTCAGAAAAAAAACAGCTTGAGAAACCAAAACTTTTCCTCACGTTTTTGCTTTCTAATCTGTAAACCACACGTGGCATCAAACACACCTGCTTTGAGGGTATTTTCTTTGCCTGATGCTGCACGGGATGCGGTACGTCATTTTTCTAAGGGAACTCCTTGTAACAGTAAACACTACCACAGGCAGTGCGAGACGTACACGGATTGCTGGAAAACCTCACAGGCGGGTGAGCTCGAGCCACGGCCCACCAGTGCCAAGCAGGAAATAAGGAATAAGGGAGGGAATTGCCAATAGATAAAGGCGCAGAAAGAAAGAGAGAATCGATTCTCAGCAGCATAGAGTATTGGAAACAGAACAAAAGCAAAGATGAAACAGCTGGAAACTGCTAGTAGATTTTAGAAAATTAACTGTCTCCAACCTTATCCTTTCTCCAGCCTCAGCCACAGCGATATGCTCACAGTCACACCCAGGGATGCATTCCTAGTGTTCGGAAAAATAAACCTCTAAATGACACTTCAGTAGAAAAACAAAAACTCCAAAATCAAAATGAAATGGTAATTTTCCAAGGAAATCATGGCCTAGAGCTTTTAAGCAACTCTCAGCCTTCAAGAACAGAAAATAAATTGTATTTATACACTGTAACACTTGGAAGAATGGGAGGATCAGTGAACTGCAGCTCACGCGAGGGCTACGCTTTGTGACTACATCCTGGTCTGCCTCCGGAAGACGGCCGAGTTGCTCAGGATGAGAGGAACCATTGTGACAGCCTAGGCTGACTCCTCTGTAGAGTTGTAGCGCTTGAGCCGAAGCAGAAGGACTTGAGGGTAGGAAGATTGTTCCCCCAGAAGACAACAGGGTCCTGGCATTCCCCTCACTGCAAAAATGTGCTGTCGTACCATCAGAAATCTACTTCTTAGCTTGGTACTTGTAATTCTTGATCAGGGCTTTAAAATTCTTTTCAATAACTATGGAGGCCAAACTTTTTAAGTACCTCTCTCACTTTAAAGAAAGTTTCTGAGCTCTCAAGTAACTTTTATAGGACTTGGTACCTCATCCTTTAATCCCGTACTGGGTATCGTTGTTCTGTCTCAGAAGGCACTACGGACTTCTGCAAACAGATTTTCCTTTTCCGGTGCAAACTTACAGTGAAGTATAGAAGAAAACAGAACAAAAATAAAAAGTAATCCCCAAATCCCAGGTCTTTAATGTCATATACCAAGCACCTGTATGTACATGAGTGAGAAATGAAGGCTGACATTCAACCCTGAATAAATACACATGAAAGAAACCGGAGAAGTTGGTTTGCACAGTAAATTGTGCACGTGTTTGCAAGGCATGTTATGGGCAGGACCACTGTTAGGCTTGCTTCCTTCTCCTCTTTTATCTCCCCACCCGGTTACTGAAAGATGAGCTTTACCACCATTTTATCTGAGCGGGTCCGCAGCGACTCTCTTGGTTGTTGACCTTGTTACTCCCTCAGCGCTCATCCAGTCACTCAGCGCAGCGTGCTCTCAGCTCTTTGCTCAGCTTCCTCTCCAAAGCAGAGGCACTTCTCAAGCACTGTGCTGAACCAGAGCTACAGAAAAGCCACAAGCGCAAACTGGCCATTTGGGAAAGAATATTATGGTTACGCAGCTGACATCACCAGCCTTTCTCAATTGCACTTACGGACGTAGCATATGCTCAAGGGCTCGTTTGCAGGGCACTTGGCTGCAATGTGTGACTCCCAGGAGGAGAACTGCCTTTACCTTATCCACGTTGCCCCCATAAAACGTTTTCACGTACAAATGAAGGAACACAGTTAGAAAAAAAGAAAGCAGAGCTAGAGAAAACACCCTGGTAGGGTTTATTTTTAATTATACGCTTGCTCTTTTGGCCCATTCCACCATGCTAAAAACGAATGCCACAGATGGAGGGTGGGTGTTAAAGGCCCACTGAATAGTGAAATTTTACTGATCTGTTATAACAGGAAACATCTGTGCCAAATTCAGTGTTTAACAGCTCTTCCCATTTCTCATCTAAGTTGTGGAACATCAGTGTTTACAGGACACTACCAAGACATTGTTTGAATGCATGGTCACAGCCACTTCAGGTCTAATACAGTTTTGTTGCTGGGCATCATTTCAACAACTATGGAATCTGGAATGCCAATGTACTTAACCAGTTATCCTATGGTTACTCCAGAAGTCAAAGATTTGCAGTTCCAGAGCTAACAGAGCAATAAGTATTTCAGTTCTTTCCAGTAGGCTACACTCATTTCTAGTTACATGAACAAAGTCAACGATTCTTTCACCATTCTGTAGCACCACAGCTAAACTTCCTCCTCACTTGAAGCATCTCCTGAGCAAGCTCATTTCCAACATACAATTCTCACCAAAATAAACAACGGATCATTCAGCACTGAACTGTATATAGTACAACGTACAGGGAGAAACCTCCAGAGAGGAATAGCTGTCTCTAGAAAACTCATTTCTCAGTAAAGTATCTACCATACCTATCCAAATAACCCCTTCCCACCACCTTCTGCCCTGCCAGGAAGAAAAAGGACATGTTTTCTGTATGTTGTCCTCCCTTTTGTTAGATGAAATCTGGTTCCAACAATAAAGAAAACTGTTGTTGGACTGATGGGAACAACAGTATCCCCCACCCAGCAGCCAGGAGGGAGGGAACGGGAATGCAGAAGGCAACCTGACTGCACAGAGCAGCTAGGAAGTAGCAAGGAGCATTTTCCGTTGTCTGAAGGACTTCTCTGCCTTTCTAGCTGTTTTCTTGCGAATTGAACTGGGATTATCCTACAGTGCACATGTGGGGAGATACTGCCAGGCCATCCTCCAGCTTAATTTGTGACATTTTACTTGCTGTTGTCTATCGAGCATCTGTATGACTCAGCCAGCCATGCAACAATGTCGTCAACCGTTCCTACCTAGAGGCACATTTGTTTTTTTTTTTTTCATTTTAAGATATCAGCTTGCATTTGAAGTGGCTGGGGTGTATATAGTTTTCGATTTCAAATCAGTTTGGTGCTCATGAAGGAGTCTGAGATTCTTCAGTGTCAGAGAATGACAAACGATCCATGACTTGCAACTGGCAAAAGCTTTTCCTACACATCCCCTTAGGGGTCTAAAAGGTAATCTGCAGATAATACACCGCTTATTACAAGCTACAATCTGACAGTCGTACTCTTTAACCGTGCTGATTTGATCACTTGGGATAAAAAGTAATTACATGCTAGTCTTACAGCCCTACCTTTAGAAATAAACCAGAAAATTTTAAATACCGTCTTCCTAGCACAGGAAATAAGCATAAGCTTGGCCTTCTCCCAGAAAAGCTTGCAACCAGCATAACCCTGCTAAAACCCAACCCCAAGAACCACGCCTCCATCACCACAGCAGGGAGCAGGCTGAGAAGCCACAATGCCCTTGTTACACCTGCAGAACTGCCGAGGAATAAAAGCAGGTGGCCGATCACAAAATCTGCTGATATAAATCCCATTAAAAAGATCACGTTGCTTGCCCCAAATCAATTAAGATTGGTCAAACTGATTCAAATCTATATGTCAAACAGAACATGAATCTAAGTTGAAATGCTACGGTTCAAGAAGGTTAAATACTTGCAATATTGTTTTACTGCTCCTTTCTTCTGCCTAGCTCCAGAAATTTTGGAGGGCAAAGCTTTTCAGGCAGTTTTTCAGACTGGATTTTCAGAAAGTTTGGAGAAGATTTTAAATGTATGTTTATCGTTACTGATGCCCAAAGTATTTAAGGCTTTTTCATCCCTCAAGATAACCCATTTTCTATCCTATAATCTTCTCTAATCTTGTAGAAATGTCAGAACTGCCACAATACTTCAGATCTAAGGGTCTACCCAACCCAGTATCTCAGTTCTGCTAAGACTAGCAAGAGCTGTTGCAGGCCCTGGAGCAAACAAAACCTTTGGGGTCGATAATTAACCACCTCAAACAGTCCGTTTCCCCCACCACACTTCCTCATCCTCCCGTTCTTTACGCTCACTAATAATGACGACAATACTGCAATGAAAAAGGCAAAACGTGCGAGCCGATGAGTCGGAGCAAGGAGAGCAGGGTGAGGGGAGGTGGGAAAGGAACAAAGGATGTTGCAAGGAAAGGTTCCTCCTCTCTCTATTCTGTTTTTCTTTTTTTTTTTTTTTTTGAACCTAGACCTTCAGTATCGCCCCAGTATCACCAGTGCTTCCTGGCTCCGGTGGCCAGAATCACTTGCTTCAGACACAGGTTGAAACTCATGCAGTCAGCAGGTACAGAAGAAAGGATTGCCTGGAAATGTGTTTTACTACTGATTAGTCTGGCTATGCTGTGAAGTCTTTGATCTAGTCAGATAACAGGTTTGCGTTTCTCATTGTTCTTCCTTATTGTCAAAGAGATTTTTTGTTTCATTGTTCAGATCTCTTTCTTTGTATCTACTCTGTGTATTTTAATCCTTCTCTTCTTCTTTCATCGTTCTTGCCTGTTTGTTCTTCCTTTTTCATACAGACTCCATTTCAGTGACAGCAGCTCCGCAGAGATCCAGGTTTTGCTCTCGTGAGCGCGTTAACTCCTGAGAGCCATCATCAATCAGCCCTTGCACGTTTAATGTCTTTCAGGTTCCATTACTTTGGCATGGTTCTCTGCCTTTTGTTTTAAGCGCTTTCAAGTGCATCCTCTTCAAACATGTTGCCTACAGTAAGCCTGCGTTGTCTCGTTCTTACTGTCTTCTTTGTTCATCAGAACCATCAATCAATCCCTGACACCAGTCTGCTTTCGATTTGCTGTTAGAAAGTCTCCCTCCTAAGAAGGTAGCTAGAAAGGGAAGGGAGAGAGCAGCCTTGCTGCGTATTCCCCTCTTTCAGATGTGCTTCTGTTTGATGTGAGGGAGGTGAACAAGCAAAGGCAGCTTCAAAAAGCACCGCGCTTGTGTTGCTTTTGCTTTAAACCATAAAGCTCAATCCCCAGGGCGGGGAGGATGGAGGTTGGGATGGGTCTCGGTCTTCCCATGAGGTTTGTTGCGTGTCTTTAGCCGTTTCCTGCGCAGCCCAGTGAAGGGAAATGTCCTCAGCAGGCAGGCTGGGGTTTCCAAAAGCACCTCTGGTCTTTACAGGATTGACACCTCACTGCTGATTCCTGGAAGCTTTCCTGCATGTTACAGGTCACAGCTCTATGAAAAATCTGCTTTAACAATGATAAATCCAATGCAAAATTTTACAGGACATTGACATACAATCATCCCTGAAATAGGGCACTGACAACAGTGAAAATCCCAAATAAGGAAGAATGCAGGTGGAAAAAAAGTCTGCACCTGTATTACCCTTTCCAGTGGCGTACAACCATGAAGAAATTCAGCCCAGCCAACTGAAGAACAGAACTAATTGTAATGAAAGCCAGGGAGCAGGCCAGCTCCTCACCGATTTTAAGGCAGGAGGACTACGCAAGCACACAATATTGGACACATAAAGCGAGAGCATGGGCAGCCCAGCTTTCCTGGGATTTGTTCTCCCTTTCATTTGGCTCATCTGGCCTGTGCGTTTCTGATTTGCTGAGCTTTCGGAGACACACTCCAAGCGAACACAGTGTACCCATGAGGAAGACAGACACATAAGCCAAGAAATAGCATTCCTCTAAGCAAACTAAACAGTAATGCATTGTTACAAAAAGCACGAGGCCAACACTGAAGGAAACAAGCAAAAAAATGCCTTTTTTTAAAAGCTGGAAGTAGGAGCAGATGACCCACTTATTGTACAATTCTATTTAGGCTTGGCAGTTGCATTTGGGTTCTGTTCTTTCTTTATTATGCAAACTATTCAGCGGAGTGTATTTTAAAAATTATAAAATGGCACACATATACAGAATGCATTAAACTTGCAAGAAAACTTACAATTGCAGGAATGCGATTCCTAGTCCCAGCTGTGCATCCAAGGAAAGTCCGACAACACACTGGGTGATGAGTCTTGGAAGAAGACTACCTTAGCAGGGGCTAAAGAGTATGAAGTGCATCCTGCAGACAAAACTCATCTTGCACAAGACTACGCTTATGCAAATGAGTGGTTTTCTTTGATACCAGAAAACAAAGTTTGCTAATCAATTATTTAATTGCAAATTTAATACTGAAAAGTCTGATGGCTCAGTAGCTCCTGCTGTAAACGGAGTTCCAGAGTCATGTGCAGCTGTTGCGTGTTTGACACAGGCCATGAATTCACACACAAAAGTCCATCTAAAAATGTCTCTTCAGAGTTATTTGATATTAAAAAAAATTCTAGGAAAGATTAAACAGGCAGAATAAATTCTGGATTAAAAAATGGCATTAAAAATCGAACCACATAAAAATGTTCTTGCTCTATAACCTCGGATGTATTAGCATACCCATCACATGAATCTTTCTTCAGATGCCAGTGGGTAATTATAGGAACACAGGGTGGATCCTCAGCTGGTGAAAATTGTTATAGCTGCACAGAAGGCAATTTATGCCAGCTGCAGTTCTGGCCCATAAAATCTCTTCTAAACCTGAAAGAACATCTTGTACTACAGTGTTATCGGTCTTCAGGTGATTGAAAACCATCTTGAGGAACAATGTGGTCTCAGGAAAAAAAACAGAGCTGTATGCCTGACAAATTTCTGCTCCCTGTTTCTTTATTTAACATGATTAGGAACGATATATTTAAGCAAAAGCTTGCTTGGTAAAATGCACCATTAGTCACACGCTGCTTCTCGATAGCGAAACCATCAATTTTACTATAGAAGTGAGTATGTGCAAGAGGTCTGCCTATAATTGGAACATTAGCCGAGAAGCAGATGGGGATTCTGATTAGGAGCGTACCTCCTGGGTATCTGTTGTGCAAGCAGCATCTCTAGCAGAAGAGAGATTCTCAAGCCCTCTTTCAGTACACGCAAACTAGATACAAACACAGCCACATAAACGAAAAATGTGGGGGTTTGATGCTGTGTGTTTGAGAACAGGTTCTAGTTCATGTAAAGCAGGCAAAGCACTAGCCTTCACACAGTACAAAATGTGTGTTCTAGCTGCTCCACAGAAGAGCAGTTTGGATTATCTATTTTTAACCTCAGTATTAAAAAAAAACCCAACAGATCACTACAGTAGGTATGAATGATTTCAGCACGGAAAATGAAGTCATGTGCAAATGCTGGGTGTTACTAAAAAGAGAGCTCAGATCTGCTCACCTGGGAGAAGAATAATTTTTTTTTTTTAATGGATCCTTTAAATTTAATGGTTAACATATTTAAACCTTAAATCTAAGAACTTAATTTCAGACTTTTTTTAAGAATTGAGGTTTTCACAAATACCAAACTATCCACTTGCCTTACTGAGAGCACGAGCAACAAACGTACCAGTTCTAAAGAACAGACCTTCCACTCACTCCTGACACTCACATCAGGACATACTGCATATTCCAAGTGTCATTTTCCTGCATCAGTCTCCCAGCTTGCTTTACAGTCCCAGAGATTTCTGTTCCCTGATTTTCTAGCACCTGTGTTGTATTCAGCTGTTGGAAATGTCATCACCACCAGTGGTACGGACCTGTGGCACAGCAGCAGACGACTATAAGTGTCCCAGAAGTACCCAGTTTAATTCAGACAGCGTTCTCGGCGATTGACCAGCAGGCTATAATGAAGATCCAGAGCACTCTCTTTTTTCCAGAGGATCATCTTTTTTCTGCACTGGTTTTCACCCAGAATGCTGCAGCTCCCGCTCACTGCACCTCATGCAGATTTTCACGTGGCTGAAAAAAGCCCTTTCAATACATGACGCCACGTGCAGCAAGGAACTCTGAGTAGCTATTGCACAGGCCCTTCTGACAAATACCTGTCTCTATGTTTTCTATTCTCATAATGTGCCAAAGACTCTTTCTTGTTATACTTTTTCTACAAGGAACTCATTCCTAAACCAATTTAGGTTATATATTCCTAGAATATTATATATCCTATACAAACACAATAATTAACCAAGCTGAGAGAGGGCAGCTCAAGCAAAGCGGGTAACTTCACCAAGTGACCAGATAAACGTGTTGAAGATGGCAAAGGTTATGATTTCAATATTTGGATTCACAGGAAAATTAATCAGGAGTTTTCTACCTCTAACATTCGTTACATTGCAGGAGAGCCGCTCTTTTCTTTATGGGCAGATAATAAAGGTAATTGGAATTACTCATGTAGATCAAATGAAGAGACCTAGGGAAAAAAAAAGAACAAGCCCACGCTCTGAAAACACATTGTGTGACAATGCTGTAGAGCCCATTGGGAGCGGCTCCTTCCTCCAGAACAGAATTGTGTCTACTCTCTGTGGACTAATGTGCCGTAGCGTGCAATTTGGTACTACAAAAACTCATCCTGAATGTGCACGGTGGAATCTCTGTTTCAAATGCTGTGCAATTATTCCCACAACGCGCCTTAGCTCTCTCACCATTATTGCTGCTGCTCTGTCAACACTGAAAAGACAAATTAATACCTGCAATGACTGATGCAGGATTCCCAAATTAAGGGATGCAGACAGCAGGGAGGGAGGCAAGTTCCTTCTCCTTTTGCAATGCCTTCTTTTCCCAGTTTTCCTCTTACCACTTTAAGCAATTCTTCCTAATATGCCCATAATGCCACGCTGGTTTCCAACATGGGATCTCAAGTAAGAAGTAAATCCAAAGACTGATCTCTACAGTTATTTCAAGCAATCTCCTCACAAAGATCCAACAGCCTGTTTGGTACCTGACAGATCTACCCCCCCATTCCAGACCAATTCCTGTCTGCAGAAAATAGAGCTTAGGATCTTTTTCCCCTAAATGCTTGCTACTTCCTTGGTTACTGTGGCTAGTATCACCATTCAACCTGTCAGTCACTCTGTAATCTTCACGTCATCTTCCGCTTACATTTTTCTAAGTTCACTGCAATGCTGTGCTAAATAGCACAAGGACTTTCCACCTGTGTTACCTTTGCTAAAATACAGCACTTCCTCTCCACCATCGCTGCCTAAATTCTTGTCCAAGTCCTATCTCCTACTTTCATCTAGATTTAATAATAATGATAAGAGGCCTCATAGAAAATCTGAGGGTCATTGAATACTCAAAATATACTTTTTCGAGTTCATTGTGGCATTTACACGCACTGCTGTAATTAAGATTCTGCTTTGATTGTCAGTATAAACCATACCACAGCAGTATGTAGTAACTTGTTCTCTGAAATGACTCCTACATTTACTAGATACACCTATGACTGGCTTACCAGAAGTGGAGAGAGATGTTGGTTAATTGTGCTTCATTAGCAAGTTTCTTATGTGATAAAAATTGTTCATTAATTTTAAAGGAAACATTTTGCGACTATTCAAAATCTAGTACCAATTTTATCGCTGAAATAAGAGACGTGTTTATTCTACATAGAATGTTGATGTTTCCCTTACTGGGATTTGTGTATGTTAATAAAATATTTAGACTAACCTTCAGCTCCTAGGTGATTTTGCAATGTGTTCAGACTGAGCTGTTGACCAACCGAATTTGAGCTGGCCACCCACGGCCTTTAGCAGTATTTCAGAGGACAAACGTCCTCAAGTCCGCTGTGTTCAGAGCTGAGCACTGTTGAGCAAGGTAGGAGGATCCAGCTCCAAATTATTTCTGCTGCAAGTGGCATAAAATAAAAAAGAAGAGGTTGGAAACAGGGAAATTCTGTTTTCACTTCCATAAAAGGGAAGGCTGGAGCAGTGGACAGGAGAATTCCAGGTTAATGATTAATGGACAAAGAATTCCTTGCAAAGCATTGATAACTCTCTCCTTTTCCCATCTCTTGGCAGAACTCAGCGGTGCATTCCTCAATTCCCATTCAGAGAAAGAAGAAATGAAAACTTTGCAACTTATCTCATTTTTGTTGCTTTCTTGTATCATCACTTCAGGAAATACACATGGAGGAAAGAAAAAAGGTAATATCCTATCAAACATAAATAGTGATCATGAACTTTTTTTGAAATGTTTATGCTATAAAAATTAAGTAGTATTGACTGTCTAGTTACCAGTTGGTGTTTGGAGTTTTTTTGCATGTTACGTTCCCTTAAAATACGGCATTTATAACTGTGTTTATTGGAAAATGTAGTTGCAATTACAACAAACATTTCTCCGTGGACATCTATATATTCTGAGTTTATACACTTAAGGTAATCTGACTTTAACAAACCTTCTGCTGAAGCTAATTTATAAATGTATTAACTTGAAAATATAGACTGAACTGATCGCAGTGATAATAATCTTGGGCTGGAAGTATTCTGTAAAATAGATTCAGTTTCCTACGATGAACAAAAATTCCTAGCTATCTGACAGTGTTTGAGCTTTTGTTTTCTGAGCTGCCCAATAGAGGCTGCCTTTTACCTTACTTGAGGTTCAAGTGCGATGAATGTCTTTGGGTGGAAGAGAAACATCTGCAGTATGTTTTGTGGGAGATCTTCGTCGTTTACACGGCTGTACAACCATTGTCTCTGCATCTGTGACGCCGCACATTATGTCAGTGTCTGTGACTGCTGAGTGTGACAGCGCATCACACAACTGCATTGCTTAAACTCTCTCTATGGTGACTGATGAAGACAATTCCGTATTTGCCTTCATCATTAAGCCATACCTAGCAAGCGTTAGTTTTTCTTCTTACCTAACTGCATTTCTAATACTCAAATCCTGGAGGGGGTAAATGTAGCTTTCTCCTTAGCTGGAAATAAAGTAAGATACGTATATTCACAGAAGTACGGCCTCTTTCAGCAGCTGTATTTTGCATTTACGTTAATTTGTATTAACAGTTTTAGAAACCGTTTGCTATAAAAACGCTTTATATGTAATAAGCACAGTGGTTTCAATCTACAGGAGGCAGGACAACCTTTTTTTGATTCTGCATATTAAACTTCACGTTGGGTTTCATTTTGAACAACATGAAATCCTTGATCTGAAACACAATGAGAACTGTAAATTGCAATTACTGCTTGGCCTGGCTTACCAGGCAGCAAGGCCTGCGCATCCTTCACAGTCACTGGGCCTTAGCGAGCTATTTAGAAACCTCGATCAAATTCTGTAATTTTTGAGAACCAAAAATCAGAGCACCAACTTTAGCTTGAGGCTTCTCACATCATCTTTGCCCAGATCTATCCAGACTCTGCCGTGTGCGTAAAGTTTAGCTCACCGTAGGTACAAACACAGGCGGAGGGGGGAAGTCACCGCACCCCCATTCTCTCACAGTCGCAGGCCTTGCCTCACGCCAGCTCACGTTCTCTGACCCCCGCTATCGGTGGCACCATTTATAGCGAGGTCAGTCACTCCACTCTCTCCATCCCCCTTTCCCCTCGTGACCTCGTACTCCCATGTCAACGGACTTCACTTGTTTGCTCGTTGCCTCTGCAGCTTAAAATTTTGCTTGTGGGCCACAAAAGACAGGTCACATGTCACATCAGTGCTAGCAGATACGCCTGGTTCATGGTACATTGAGGCGAGAGACTGATCTAAGAAGCAGAGCAGGTACATTTCTAAAAACAGGAAAAAAAAAAATCTACTGTGTTTTCTCTGAGAGGCTATCCACGGCCTAACTAGATCTGCCATAGAGTAATTCCAAGGATAAAGGCCCTGATATTCCATTAGGTTGGACTCAGACCCTCATCTCCTGGCAGTTTTAAATCGGTGCGACTCTTAATCCCAACTATGCACTTACATTAATATGTATTTCTGCGCTTTCGCTCCCTCGTTCTTCCCCAGTCCAACCTCAGCCACACCAGCTTTGTCCGGAAGACAACGTAATTCCCTGTTCTCCAAACTTTGCCTTATTTCTGCTACCATTTGACTCGTCAGGGTAGCCCAGCTACTTCCACCTTTCCCCAGGTCGGCTCTGTGTGCTGGCCACACCTAGTAACCTCAAGGAGGTTTTTTGGTTTTTCCTCATTTCACTTCTCAGAGAGGCAAATCCGCTTGCCGCAGTGGCGTATGCGAATGGCACTAAAGCATTAATCCTCACTGAGGAAGAGAACTTACGTTTTTAGCCATACAGGAGAGGTCTTTGAACATCGTCAAGCGGATCCGGCTTTCAGCGAGCACGGGACGTGTTTTACCTGAATATCCTTCTACCTGAGAGCTTGCTTGTTCTTGCGTTAGCAGGACTGCAGCAGCAGACAGTGCAGCTACAAGGAGCTACACAGCCCTCTCAAAGCTGAGTGCCTGCCATGTAATTTTAGCACAAGCAATTGCCATTAAGGGAATCAGCCCCTAAAAGAGCAACCACTGGGTAAAAGTCCTCATTTATTTGTACCCAGCAAATAAACAAATTAGACTGCAGCAGGTAAATCGCTGCAGATAGGTGTACGTAAATCCTTTTGTTCAAATTCCGTACATAAATACAGATTATAGGTTCTTATTTTATACGTAATTATATAGAATAAGATGGGTTGCATTTCTGAGCAAACACAATATCACATTTAAAACACACACAGAGGTTATTCTTAAAAAGCCACAGAGTGTTTCTGAAATGCCGTGGTTTTCTTGTATATTTACGCAGCAGGAAATATGTTTGGCATTTTTTAACAAAAGTTCATTATCTAAAAGCAGCATCCCAGAAAAAGAGCAGAAAGAAGGACCTAAAAATAACATCCTTGAAGTTGAGCCAAGATCATTCTTTCTAAAAGCACGTGAAAAAATAGTTCAACGTAAGCTCTTATTTATTTTGATTCTTCTCCTGCAAACATAAAACTAGGTGGGAACACATTCCGTTATTCCACTTCATTGTGTAAAGCAGATTTACTGACATAAAAATGCATGTTGTTGAGCTAGCACTTTTCACTTGACAGTCTCACAGCTGGCAGTTGAGCTGGACTTTTTGTGCCCAAAAGAGAAGGTAACATCTTAGTTGTCATCCAGTTCTGCTATTTGTAAGTATTCCAGTACTAACACATGAAGATTATAACATAGAGCATGGGAACAGATGACACAGAAATTTGAATAGCTGTTATGCTTGCTTTATTCCCCAGTTGTGATATGCAGATATAAAAGATGTGTTAGGTATATCAAATCCTCCAAAGCCTAGATAAAATTCCTCAATAAAGTGCAGCATATATATACGTATACCATATGAGATCTGAAAAACTACCAAAATAATAATTTCTACCTGAAGCTGAAAAACTACTAGAAATGCAAGAAATATAGAAGATTCAAAAGCCATTTAAACTGCAGATAGAGAATTAAAGTCTGCTAAGATGACGAGATGGTTACCTTAGACATTGAAAGTGAATATCACTTTCGCTATCTAACGTTTCTTTAAAGTCTACAGTACCCAACAAAAATGCAGAGGCGACCTTCCTTTGAATTCCTTGAAGCATATTCAGTGGAATAATAACCTGTGCCTTAACTTTCTGTTAATTCTCTGTGATTTTGAGTTTATACTAAAAGACAGAAGAACACAAACTAAAGCCAGGAAGCTCCCAGGACACTACTAATCCAGTCTTAGTTCTAGTTTGAGAGAAAATTATCATTTTCCAGCATAGACAAAAAGCTAAGATAGCAAACTCAATTCCTTTCGTGGGACAGAAAGGCACTGTAAGCTGTTCCTCCAACAAACTCCTTGGCTAAAATGTCCAACTACAAGTTCAACTTGACTGGCACACACACTCAGCCTTCCACTCTCCTCAGGCAGACAAATTCAGTATCTCCTACGTTGTGCACTGCTTACACACCACAGTTTGGTGGGTGGCTGGATTTAAGATAAGCACTTCCACGAGCAGCAGAACTAAGCAAGTTTGGTTTCCAGCCACTTAGATCTTTTAGTATGGTAAACTCTTGTCCTAAACACAGAGAATCATAGAATAGAACCATAGAATCTTTAAGGTTGGAAAAGACCTCTAGGATCATCAAGTCCAACTGTCAACCTAAGACCACCGTGTCCAGTAACCATGTCCTGAAGTGCCATGTCTACACCATCTTTGAACACCTCCAGGGATGGTGACTCCACCACTTCCCTGGTCCAGTGCCTGACCACTCTTTCAGTAAAGAAGTGTTTCCTAATATCCAACCTAAACCTCCCCTGCCGCAAATTGAGGCCATTTTCTCTTGTCCTATCACATGTTATTTGGGAGAAGAGACCAACACCTGCCTCTCTACAGCCTCCTTTCAGGCAGCTGTAGAGAGCAATGAGGTCTCTCCTCAGCCTCCTCTTCTCCAGGGTGAACAACCCCAGTTCCCTCAGCTGCTCCTCATCAGACTGGTGCTCCAGACCCTCAAACAAGATCAAACAAGACCTCTCATATGTGTGTGTGTGTGTGTGTGTGCGCTCTCAAACGAGATCAAATTCCAGGAACAAAACGGTTTGAGGTAATTGCACCCACAATGCCTGCATACGTTGAACTCAAGCACAAGCCAGTCCTCCCTGCGTTTCCCTGTCCGATGAGCAGCTGGCTGTCTCCAGATGACAGCCAGAGTGCAAGGTAAAAGCTAAGCTTTACGGATAAGCAGGGTGCCAGAGCTCAATGTTTACTTGAACCCTATGCTCATGCAACTGCAAATGCGATGCTGCAAGGGTCCCTCATTTCTATCCAGCTGTTGCTTTTCAGAAAACATGCAGGACTTTAATATTCGACACCTCTTTCTCTCTATAAAGTTGGATTTAAATTGGCCCAGAAAATGACTGAAGAGAATGATCCTCTTTCTCTCCCTCTTCTTCATGGCACAAATACACCATAATTATAGCCTATGGAAACGAGACCAAAAACCATTAATATTTCTGATTTACTGCAGTGGAGCTTGTGTATCATCACTGACCTTGAAATTCAGGTCACTTCTAGTTAGATCATTTAAAAACTGATTCAGGAGCTAAATTTTACGACACACCAAAATACTGTTCCCAGAAGTCCCGGAAGTTGAAAGTTTGGCTGTCATGGTACTAACCAGTGACACTAACGATCTACGCCATGCTATTACTAGAAGAAGTTCTACAAATGTATTTGCTGCCATTTTCTGAGCGGCTGCATTTCAGAAATATGTATGTGGACACAGCATTTGCAGTGCTCTCAGGAGTCTTAGAATTCTACCCAAATGTCTACCGTCTAAACCAGTTACTCTTCTTTTTGGCACCCAGAAAAATCTACAAATATAATTTCAGACATAAATTTTCACCACAGAGTCCAAAATGTAACTGTACTGTAATTGTAGACTTTGCATTTTCCCATGAAAAGAGACAATAATGGGAACTCTATCGACAAAGGAACTATCCATGCATGAAACAAGTTTCAATATTTCTGCTAACGCAAGTGACTGAACATCTTAATGAGGAGCTTAAATTCACCAGAGGACTGTAATTCACTTGACTCAGGCAGTACATTCTTCCGAGTGCTACTGTATGAATAGTGGTTGAACTCATATGACACTTGAGAAACTTGTCCAGAACATTTCTGGATAATGTGGCAGTGCAATCTAACTGCTTAACTAATTTTCTTCCTTTTTCTTTCAAACTAGAGGAGGTTATAGTTATTTTTTTAATACATAGTTTTAATGAAAAATAACTATCTATAAAAACGAATTATTAAAGAGAACATTTTTCTTTTCTGCTTATTTTTTGGTTCACTCTAGGTTCATATTGCGCATTTCATTTTGGAATACGTAGTCCTGCCCCGTCCACGTGGAGCGGCGGGGTTAGTAACAGGGTCGCACGAACAGCAGTGCGATGCTGATGACCATATGGTCGCCCACGGTGGCCTTAGCACAGTGACCTTTTTTTCCTATACGTTCGTTAGAGCTAAGAGGCTGTTTGCTGAAGCTGAGTCGCGCTCCCCGTACAGGGGAATAGCGTGGCAGCAGGTGGACGGGCCAGCAGCCACTTCCAAGCAGCGTGATGAAGATTTCCTGGCAACGTAAGCAATAACTGGCAAAAGAGACAGAAGGGGCCATCTATCTGCACGTGCCAGGACTGGGTGATAAAGTTCACTGCTTGGGCAGCAGGCCAAACGTGAATTACAATTCTTGCAAAAAAAAAAAAAAAAATTAAACGTCTATGTTCCAAGTAAAAAAAATGCCACACTTATACTTTGTGGCCTTTCTTCTAGAAAAATGTTCTGTTTGGGGTTTTTTAAGTTACAGTACTATGACATCTTTCTTGCTTGTTCCTTTTAATTTTTAAAACATGCTTACAATGGCTAATATTCCCAGGCAGGAATTGCACAGGATTGCACGCCCTCACACATACCTGTTAAGCCAATGAAAGCTTCTGCCCGTGCTGAAATGCTGCTAATACAACACGGTTGCTCCACGGTTGTGGAAAACACGAGTTGTTGCCTAAAAATACTCCCATTCTCCTGCCCTCTCCCATCCAGTAAAATCCATTTTCATGTTTTACCAACAATACTGTTTATCTTTGGGCTCCTACTTGGCCTCCAGATTTCATGATGTTGCTCCAAGTGCAGCAAATAGTTATCAGGTAAATAACAGAGAGGAAATGACAAAACAAAAAAAAGAAATCTAGAAATATTGAATATGAGTGCAGATGGGGTTTAAACACCTAGTGCTCTCTGGAATAAAACCAAACGTCCCATCTGAAAGATCAATCTTTAATAGAGAAACCCTCAAAATTTCTGCTATTTTGAAGCATAGTATCCAAATACCATTTTCTAATTTTCTAGTTTCACTCAGTAAGTGAAACTGATGGAGACTTCTTACGGAGGAAGGTACTGAACCACGGGGGAGATGATGAGAGAGTAGGGCCAAGGACAGAAATAAAAACATACACGTTTGATCTTGCTTTGCCTCTGGAGTTGACAGACTCCCATAAGCTCCTGCTACACTGGCATGTCTTCCTGTACCTTCATGCTAACTTTGTGAACAAATACATAGAAACACCGCTGAGAGGACATTTTTCTTTTTAAAATCTTGTGTATATTAAATCACTTGTAGCTTTACTTCACGCAGCTTGGCGTGAAAATAATCTGTAGTATCGCACTGAAGGATTTTATTCAATCTTTCAGGCACCACTCTTCTCCCTTTCAGCAACAGTGGGTGATAAGGGATGTTGGAGGACATCAATTCAGGTTTAACTCCATGTTTGCCAATCTGCATTTCCAAAAGCCACTCAGATTAGGAATTCTGCCAAATCGATGTGGGAGGGGTCTGTGCGCTCCTTAGTTATATTAATTTTAAACATTATACTGACAGACTATCAAAATACATTTGGATTTATTTACCAGGCAATTCATCATCTAATTAATTTATTGTCCAAGCAATTAATTGTCATGACTTCAGCTTCAAACCTGTCCAGAACTGACCTTTGATTGGAATTCTATGAGTTGTTATAAAAGCACTAATAATTAAATTTTACAGGCTTTCAGACAAAAACCATGTTAAGAAATTCTATTTATGATTTAAGAGGGTAGTATTTGATTAGTTATATTTCCAGTTGGTTATTTTCTGTGTTGTGGTGAAGTAGAATTGCTAGTTTTCAGATTTATGTCACTTGTATTTTTAACTTAAGATGACAGTGCCCGTGCCTTCTAGGTTTCCTTTTTAGGGGCTGGCAAAAGGAAGGGAAAGGATGCGGGAGAAGCTCTGATCTTATTTTTAAGGAAGAATTGTTTGAGCAATTTTCAATCACTACAAACAAAATATTTTGAGCGGTATTATTCAGGTAGTGCTTTCACCCCAGAGCTTACAACCTCCCAAGGACATTTTTTTTTGAAGTTTAATCACTTGGAAGAATGAAGGATGCAATTTAAAATTGTTATCGTTATTTTCAGAAGGATATGAAAGCTACTGCATTTCTGAAGTTGATTGCTATCACTGAAGCAGTATATTGCTTTCCATGCCTGAACTGGAGGAAGAAATAACAATCTGAATTAGCAATGTTTTTAGGACTTGTGGAAAGGTTTAACCTCCAGTTTATTGCGCCAGACACGTGATTCATAAACGATGCATCTTTCTTACCGAATTACCTTATGTAAGAATCCCAAAAGCCTTCTACAGGTATTGAATCAAGTCCTTTGTGGCTACTTAAATGCTTTTTGAATGTCAAATCCTAGACTCCAGTCTCTATTAATGCTGCGGTATGACTCCTGCAATTCCCTCGAGTCAGCAGTTTTCAGACCTTTCAAACATCTGCACCATTTCATAACTGATCTTGACTAAAATAGCTTACGTCTATGACAACGTATGGATCGCCACCTACGCAACAGTGCCTTGCCAAACTAGGGGGAAACCTGACAGCACTAATTGCATTTCATGTCTTTATGCAAACGAGAGTAAGCTGGATGGAGCACGACCTAGAGCAGAGGCTCACCTTTGGCAGCAAGGCTTTCACACGCTGTATCTGTGCAGGGTTCCCCAAATCTGCTCTTCAGGTTAAGGACCAACAGCAACCAGGAGAAACATGGGGTCTTCTCTGACACTTGAAAGTAACCCCAAAGCAGATTTGGTATATTTTTCAAGAAGCAGAAGAGTGTTTAATGAGCAGGATGCATTCCTCCCTCCAGAGTACAGGGCAAACAGAGGGAGCTGTGACTAGATTACAGTTAATTCTCTGGTCTGCTCTTCTGTTAGTGCAGAAATGAGCAGGGCAGGTTGTAAAATGAGAGTCTAGACCTAAAAGAAAGAAGGGAACTTTGAATTTTAATATTAAAAAACCTCAGCTACCAGCATAAAGCATTAGTGACTCTGCAGTGCCAGGAACTACACAGAAAGCCAGCTGGCACATCATCTAAAAATCTACTGTGCTCTCTATCCATCATGCTTATCTGCTGCTTACCTGGGAACAGTAATTCTTTTAATTGGGAACAGTTTTTTGTAAGGGACATCATAAATCATTGCTTTCTTACTAGATGACATCGAAGAGTCATGAAAGCTGAGATACTAAAACGAGGTGTTGGTATCAGAAACCCTTCTCAATAGCTTGCCCAGTAAGGCTCTAAAAAGGTTCCCAAACAAAATACATCAGTGTGCAGTGCTGAAATTGCTCTTCTGTGTTTCACTGACTACTATGATTGCAATTCTGCCGTCTTTACTCAGTGAGTAGTAAGTACTTCATTATCCCCAAGCTTGCTTGCATGCTATAGTACTCTGGAACGTAACGCTGAGAGTACCAGGGCATTGCCTTCACCAAAAAGAGTGTTCCAGCTGGTTCCAGTTGACCTGTACGTACTGCTCTCTAGGGCACACCAGTCAGTATAGATAAAACCACTGAAAGCATTCCTCTGGCCAATAAATAACAACATTTCCAATACCAGCAAGTACACATAGAATGAGTACTAAACAGGAGATTTTGCTTACTACATGTGAACTGGTGACCTTCAGCCTCCGTTCTACAACAGCAGAATAGGTTGTCCCACTAAGAGCACTGGGAGGTTTCCACATTTTTCCTAGGGTGCAGATACCTGTAGGATTCACCCTTTCCAAAACTTCACGTGCCTTCCCTCTCTGCCAGAACTCTATCTCCACCCACAAGGCTCTGGGGAGACCTTACAGCAGCCTTCCTGTACCTAAAGGGGGCTTATAGGAAAGATGGGGGGAAACTCTTCAGCAGGGCCTGGTGTGATAGGACGAGGGGTAACGGTTTCCAAATAGAGGGAGGTAGATTTAGATGAGATATGATTAGATATTAGGAAAACAATTTTTATGATGAGGGTGGTGGAACACTGGAACAGATTGCCCAGAGAGGTGGTGGATGCCCCATCCCTGGAAACATTCCAGGCCAGGTTGGCCGGGGCTCTGAGCAACCTGATCTGGTTGGAGATGACCCTGCTCCTTGCAGGGGGGTTGGACTTGGTGGGCTTGAAAGGTCCCTTCCAGCCCAAACCATTCTGTGATTCTATGATTCCAACAGGAATCCCTGCACTCTTTCCTGGAGAGAGGAGGTCTGCATGATCCTCACACATGCCATTTAATAGCCTTGGTCTCTTCCCACGTGCTATGTGACCACAGTGTGATCTTTTGCTTTAATAGGTTAATTTAAAGGAACTGTCACTTTTCTAAGAAACTTCAGCCACAGGATGTGTCTCTCAGCACCCCCTGGCGTGGCAGCGTCCCCATTTCTAAGGGATGCAATGGAGATTCTTAACTGAAGCAAATGGACAAAACTGACAGTCTTTGATCCAGCTCCCAAAATAGACAGTTGTGCTGCTTACAATTTAATCTCCCTAAATCACAGATTGCCACTCAGATTAAGTGGCAATAGGAAGGGCTGCTGACTACACCGTCTCCTTCAGGAGGGACAGGACACGCCGTAATTTGCTGAGTGTAGAGACCTTGACATCTGGAATTTCAGGTGGCAGAAATGAACACAATTACCACACAGGTTCTTAGAGGACAAAAATAAAAGCAGGAGTTTGACATATTCTTCCACCCTAGAGGAATCTTTGCATCTCCCTTCTCCCAAACCCATCTCTGGAATTTTAGTAAATTCATAGGATTTGCACTTTGGATTTGTTTGGTTTTTTTTCTCTTGTGATGCTGTGCCCTTTTCTATCTTTCTAGTCCAGCCTATGAAGACTGTATATACGAGTAAAAAATCTTCACCTTTACTAATCAGTTAATTCCATTGAGGATACCCCCATGGCCTTAAGATGTATCTAACCATTCATTTAAACAAAATGTTACTCCCCTAAACACCTTCAAATAGCTGATACTTATGTGCCTACCAGAAACACAGAATCACAGCATGGTTTGGGTTGGAAAGCACCTTTAGAGGCCATCCAGGCCAACCCCCCTGCAAGGAGCAGGGACATCTCCAACCAGATCAGGTTGCTCAGAGCCCCGGCCAACCTGGCCTGGAATGTTTCCAGGGATGGGGCATCCACCACCTCTCTGGGCAACCTGGGCCAGTGCTCCACCACCCACATTGTAAACAATTTTACCTTATATCCAGACTGAATCTGCCTCCTTCTATTTTAAAACCATTACCCCTCGCCCTATATTGAATAAATAATTAACTTAATAAATATTTAAGTTGTTAGTTCCCACTTTCCATCTTTGAAGTATCAATGTTAATTCTTGAGCTGGCTTAAAAAAAAACAGTAACAACAAACTTCTGGCTTTGTATCCCTCGAATACGATAATCCTACTGTGCAGGAGGGAACGGAATTCTCAGACATCTGAGAGTTACACTGCACCCGCTCAGGGAGGAGGTGCTCCGAGCTCAGGGCTCTCAAAAGCTGGGCATCAGATTAGCACTCTGCAAGCCCAAGCCCTGATCTCCTCTTCTGCCATTCTGGACCAGGTCCAGCATAATCCAGACAAATGAGTCTTGGGTCTTTAACAGTGACTGGAGATTTCTTTTGCGGTTACTCAGTAATCTACTTTAAGTAACAATTCAGCTACTGACTACCTGTATTTTTGTTTTTCAAAGTAAACACAGCCATACAACTTAACTGTTGTACTACAGAACTCTCTGGCTCCCTAAAATTTCCAGATGGAAGACTTTGTGTTTCAGATATTTCTTTATTTCATCAAACTGTTCTTTGAATTTAGCTTAAGTAAAATCAATTACGATTGAAATTATTCTAAGTAAAATCAATTTTTATTAAAGCTGGTAGTAGATTTCCCCTTGAATTTTCTGTCAGCTGACACTGCCTGGAAATTTCTACCTTGATTGTACATTGTCCGTTCTTGGATGGTGTGGGTAGCTGGAAAATGCAGTAAACCAACATTTTCCCTCTTGCTGTGCAGCAAGTTAGTCCCTCAGTCCATAACTGTGTTCCTGAGCAAGCTTGATTGACCAGAATAAGGCGATGAAACGTGAATATTCTTTGCTCTTTGATTTTTAGAATGCCTTTTAACACTATAACCAACATGAGTTATGCCAAATTAAGAATCTAACAGAAAATCAAATATTTATACCAATGGAAGAGAAGGGGTGACATTCGACATCTGTCCAGCTCTGGGGAACATCAAAGCCTCAAACACTTGATTGTTGTGTTTTGTGCAGTACCGGTGCTCGGTGGTGGCAGATGTGAAGTCAAAGGGAAGGGCTGCAGTTCACCACGCGCTCAGTGCCATTCACAGCTTCGGCAGCCGTGCCTCGGGCCACCGTTGCAGGCATTTCAGAAGCCTCTCCCTTGTGCCAGGGTAGCTGCTGGTAGCAAACCAGCTTGGAAACCCATCCAGTTGCAAAAAATTAATCCTATTTTTTTTTCCTGGTGATCCTACTTTTTAGCTGGATTAGCTCCCTGACCTTGTTGATTGTGCAGCTAAGTGACCAGCTGTGCTGGGACAACGATGGGGACTACAGGAGGTCAGGAATGAGTGGGAGGCAGCGAAACGGGGAAGAAATCTGCTTAAAGTTGCTCAGGCAGCACGGAAGCCAAATGTCTAGATAGGAAGTAAAGACCCTCGTTATTGAGTCCTTCTATTTTTTTTTGTAATTTTAAGTTTTCATCCTCAATTTAAAAAGAAAAAAAATATGCAGTCGACCTTATCAGGCTTCGCATAATTTAATTTAGGAATAATAGCATTCGAAAAAACCTGAAACTTTATACAGTTTACAAAGGAGTAAGCAATAGTAACAGCATTATTGGAGCTGACAAAACAGTGGAAGACACTTCTCACATTCAGCCCAGGCATACTCTATTAAATTATTCATTTTTCTAAAAGTTCCTCTCAAATCCCAAAGACTACCGTGACCAGATTCTGATGTCATTTACATCATTAAAACTTTGCTATAATCCCAGCAGTTTCTGTGAAGCATTTTCCACCGATTCTTGTGTAGGAGAAAACAGAATTTAACCTTTGTTTTTCTGTGTATGGCTACAGTGATTTTATTTATAATTCCTGGCTCTATTAGAATTTTAAAGACCCTTTCCCCCTAATTTAATTGATTGATTTCCAAAAATCACTTTAAGCCAAAGAAAGAGAAGTCATAAAAACCTCTGTTTTATCATTCCAATAACAGCTCACAATAGATTTTAATTCATTTTTTTTCTGTCTAGTGTTAATAATATTTACACGGAAAAGGTCTAGGGCAATCTCCTTGAAAATGCAATTGTTTTCTGCAGCAGCAGCGACCTATTTGCCATATAAAATATAAGTTTTGTACCTCGGAGCTTTTTGGGTACTTCCTCAAACTAAAGCTTTCGTTTCCCTCAGGCCCTCTGTACATATTTCAGCAAACTAGCCATGGAAAAAGGAATCAAAATTAGAGAGAAAAGGTTTAATTATGAACAATTCAATTCCTATTCTAATTGCTTTCCTATTATTATTTCTGGTATTAAGAAGGCTATTTAGCCTACAAGAGAAATCCCTCTAACAATAGAATTCTGCTGTAGTATTTCTACTGTCTCCCTGCCTTTTTTCCTCCATTCCCCAAAAGCACCCACTTCTCTTCCGTTCACACAGGAGCACCCACTTAGTTAATTGTGTGCGATCACCAGACACAGGGACAGGAAGGCACGAGCATCCCTCATCAGATGTGTGTGCACAGAAACAAAATCTCTGTCCTTCAAGGACAGGGTAATTTCTGCCAGGCATTTCAAAGCCAAGGCAGGTCACTGAAGTTATTCTTAGATCTAATTAGCACTCCCAAGCTGTTGAATTCTTCACCTGCAGCCAAAGGGCACTCAATATGGTGTGGAATTTGCTAACATCTTTGAAAGAATCAGAGAAATCGCTCCTCTTTAGAAACACAGGTCTGTTGCGTGTGAATGGGCTTTTGGTGAAATTATGTCTGATCCACGTACCCGATGATCTAGAGAAGCAGAGATACGATGAAACTGTTCCAAAACAAAGGAATTCCACAAATGTCTAAACAGAATCTTAACGAGAAAACGAATACGTCTGGCCTTACTTATTATAGCAACGCTGCATTTTAAACTTTCAGTTACAACACTGTTCTTTTAAGTCAGTGTTTTATGTAGGAATTTGAAGACAAGTCTGTATGAAAACGGAATTTTTCCCCTTGTGAGCAGGACACCCGTTGAGAATTAGAGAGACCTGAGCTGAATCACAGAGCTCCAAATAAAACACTGATCATAATTGTGAAGCTGGCTAAGAACTGATGAAAGCCCAGTAAGCCATCACTTTGGTATGTTAGGCACATTTCTAACAGAGTGCCGTAACGAGGAAGCCTGGCAATAGCTCTCATTAGTAAAAAGCACTGCTGCTTTAAAGACAGAGCAGTACAAGGATTTATTTGAAAGAGGGGAGAAAAAAAATGTGTCAAAATCAGCTATTTTGGGTCCACAAGGTAATCCACAGTATGACCTCTAGTCTAGAGATAAATTTTCTACAAAAACTAAGCAAAATTGTAACAGGAGTTGAAAAGTAACATATTATAAAAAGTAAAATTAGAAAAAACATTTATTGTAGAACCTAATATGTAGGAACCTGGCACCTAAAAGATTCATCTCCAAAAACAAGCCACCATCCTTTACGGCAGGAGGTTGGAAACAATGGAAAGTCTTAAAAGATACAGGCAAGACGTGTCTCCAACTACCACCCCTTGCAAAAGTGAACAGCAGAGAGCGAGAAACAGGGAATAAACACTGCTATGTTTGCAAAAATTGAAGGCCCAGCTCGGTGCAGCCAGGCAAGTGGCAGCTCTTCGTTAGCTGGACGGGCAGCCCACCAGCCGAACGCCTCCAGACTGGAGGCTGCCCGGGTCACTCTGAGCTACGCTCAAGTTGGTATCTGCCACCGAGAGGCCGCGACTGCACCACAAGCTCCACTTGGCAACGCACTCCCGTATTGCACGGGTGTTCATACAGCCAAACATCCCGTCACAGAGCTGGGAATAAAGAGCCTAGGATGGACCTCGGTCCCTTCCGCGTGATGCTCCACATCACGCTTTGTGGCTGCAGTGGTCGGCCGGCCCCTTTTGACTTTATGCCACCTTTCAAGTGCCACCTTTCAAGTACCACTCAACATGTTGGAGAACAAGTCCACAACTCTGAAGCACCACCAGCAATATTAACGGCCACGATTTCAGTGTGATCGGCGTTATTACCTCTGCTTTAAATTAGATACCCAAAAACCACAAGCTTCTAGGTACTATTAGGGAGTATTCCCTGCCAGCACTGGAATCCCTATCTTCAGCTTCCCCATCCTGTTCTTGAAGCCATTTTCTTTGTTACACTGCAGACAGCAATGTATTTCCTCTAAAACTAATATACAAATAACATCAAAACTCTGACCGTCACTCCCTCAGCAACAGTCCCATCAGGAGGATGAATAACGTTCACTGCCTCTTCATCTGTGATACCCACTTTCTGAAAAGGAAGCGCCACAAACCAAGATGTGATGCTAGCTGCTGATGAAGTCCCTGTCATTTTCCGTAATTTGCAACAACGCATACTTGTAGTGCTTTCATTATTTAGACACTTGATTTTCTGCTAGAAGGCATATTTCTGGGAACGCAGAAATCAGATGATCTATTTCCTTTAGCATCATGCTACCAGCTGAAGGGTGAAATAATCGCCTGGAAGTGCATTGAGATGTGTCATTCTGCTAAACTAATTAGGATAATGGGAATTCTGGAACTAATTCCCTAGACATGGAACTAAAATCAAGCCTTTTAAACACTATGATAGAAATTAATGTCTAATGTATCAGGAACACTTTCCTTCATGGATGCAGTAAGATACCTCACTACAGGAACAAGAATTGCCGCCTCCTAATAAACTCTCAGACAGGAAAAGAACAAAATTTTCTAACTGATTGTGATGATTCTAACGCAGTTGGCCTATTGGGAAGTCATTTCTAGGGGTACAAAGTTAAGTAAAGGTTGCCAAGCACTGGTAGCATAACAGGACCCTGGGATGCCTTGGATGTACGTTTAGAGGTTCAATTTACCAGATAAGCCAGAGCTGGACAGATTCAAAGAATAAGGATGGTGCTTATTTCAGGAGATATTGTATATGGTTTCCAGCTTGTGTTTCAATTTTAAAAATTCAGCAAAATTAGAAAATCGAAAACAAAAATACATACAAAATCCCTCCTTTTGTTAATGTGATGTGAGAGATCATTATTCCAGAATCTCAAGACTAGAAGGCATGCCTACTACCCTGTTCACTGACTATCTTTAAAATGAAAATAACCAATGTATAATGCATGTTTATAGGCAAACAAAACTTTGCTAAATCGAATATGAGCATTAATAAGTGTTTCACTCACAATTTCACTTATTAAGGATTATTCACGTTACCCCTAAATCACTTTCACTAAATTAACAGTGCCTTATGTTGCTGTTACATCTTTGAACTTTTTCCGTACTTTTTAGCATCTACTCATTCAAATGTTTAAGGCATTAAATATAGTTTAGAACAACAGCTGTCAGCTCAGAGGAGGAATCTGACCCTGTAAGAAACTGCTTTGGCATACTGTGATATTTGTCTGACATTTCCAGTCAGCCAGCGCATCTCTTGGTGAACCTGGAGGGTCAGCACAGTAAAGGCAGCAAGAAAATCCAGGGGATTATTAAGTATATAGAGAACAAACAACTGCAGAATTTCAGACTTTGCTTTTCACACTAGATCACTAACATCAAGCTATCTAACCATTTTGTCTTCTTTATTATCTATGAAGACATGAGGAAACCAACGCTGAGGTAGCTATGTTTTAAAATACTGCTTTAAAACTTCTGTCTTTACCAGCTATTTTGTATCTGAAGAACATAATCTTTACTGCTCTTAGCAAAGTTTTCCATCAGAAAAATCACTTTTCCTTTTTTCAGCGGCTTGGACACATACTGTAATCTACCACGTGCCACTGACATACAGGCCTTCACACAAAGGGATGACACTGAACATTACCCACTCATCATGGAATAAAATGATAAGAAGGATTCTAAATGGCAAGAATTGTTTGTAACTTCCACTATTAGTAAACCCAAATGTTCCAAATCTGTAACTTTTTAAAGCAAAAATGGTGGCGCTCTCTGTTCACTTTCAGTTTACCTACTAGGAGTCATACACACAGAATGCTTGTTAAAATAGGACAATCTTTTCTTAACAAGGTAATATTTTATAGTCAGGAAAAGAGCACTCAAGAGTAGCAGATGAAATGTTACATAAAAGCCTAAATGCATCATTCTTACGTGATCACTCAGGTTCCCTCGATCTGTTCAAGCCCAATGATTCTTGGCAGTTTGTTCCATTCCATAAAAATCGCATATAATCCAAGCTTCGGTGACTTCCCCATTTCCATCTAGTTTGCTCCTGGAAAGAAAATAATCCAATCAGAGGAAGGAGACAAAAAGTGACTTGTTCAACAGGTTTAAATTTAGTTTTGGTAAAAGCGTGGGCATTTCCCACAGTCTCCAGTCCTGACCAATGAGTCAGAAAACAGAATGAAATTCCTGAATTAGTACGTGCAGATTAAGCTCCTGGAATCAGACTAGGTCTTGACATTTCCAACAAGTGCTTAAATAAGAGAAATTATGCAATTCCCTTAGAAGTATCTTGCATTGTGAAGTAGTCAGATAAAATATGCATGTTCTTAAATAGAACTTCTAATAAAAATACTTATTACAGTAAAGGCTGGCTGAGACTGCTGCTTGCAATATGGTAGCAATATGGTATATCCTTTTTGGTTTTTACTCTGTTTTATTCTTTGCTGGCTTTAAAAATAGTTCTTATTAAATATATCACTTGAGACTGAAAATAAGTATCCCAAATACGATAAGCATGAAAAAGGGCCCAACTTTCAATTAACGGAGAGACATATTTTCTTTCTGCTTTGGTTTTAGTTTTAGGTACACACTCCACTGCAGTATTGTGAGTGACAGATAACAAAAAGAGAACAAGGAATTTTGTATTTAATCCATAGTCTCACTCAGCTTCCAAAACAGTATGAATTTATATACTAAAAGGATATGGTTGGTGGCAAAGGCAGCAGAAGTTTATCTGATTTAATCTATTATTTCTTTTTTTAAAAATCTACCTCCTTCCCCCGCCCCGAGCGGCACAGGGGGGAAGAGGGAATGGGGGTTACAGTCAGTCCATCACTTGTCGCTTTACGCTGCTCCTTCCTTCTCGGGGGAAGAACTTCCCACCTTCCTCCCCTGCTCCAGCGTGGGGTCCCTCCCACGGGCCACAGTCCTTCGTGACACTGCTCCGGCGTGGGTCATCTCTTCCACGGGGTGCAGCCCCTCCAGAACGGCTGCCCCAGCGGGGCCTCCACGGGCCACAGCCGCCTTCAGGCACCCGCCTGCCCCGGCGTGGGGTCCTCCACGGGCTGCAGGGGGATCTCTGCTCCTCCGT
>JAAGAY010138603.1:0-35703 GCA_011801015.1 Ardeotis arabs
TCATAGGTTCAATATTCTCTCACTTTCACTCTCCTATGTCAGCTATGTCTTAACCAGCTGGGGGCAGAATTACATTCTGGAAATTAGTGAGAAAAAAGGTTAAAATTGAAAATCTACTATTTCTGCAACTAGCCTCACTATTTATGTTATAAGACAATATGAAAAATCCTAGCAAGTATAAATGATGTCTGATTTCACATTATATTTTTAAAGTGTCAGTGCTCAAGTAGGTTTACATTTGACAAGTGATTTAAATACTTTAGTACATTTCTATAACCGTAAGAAAAAGAATCTTTATCAGGATAAAAACATGATGAAACTATTCATTTTTGTACTATTACAAGAAACATTACTACTCTTTTTTGACATGCAGATCTATGAGGAACTATATTAATCTTAATAATTTTTCTAAATATTTCATTCTTTGAGGATATTTCAATGACTGCGCATTTATGTTGTTTTTACTATATTTATCATCTGTACTGATTCTTGAATGTTATGCTCTGAGTACATACCTGATTATGACTGGTACAATCTTACCATAATGCTGAGACAGACATATCTGTACTTCTGTAAATCTTCTAATCAGTTTACCTTTGGCAAAAAAAACATGGTGGTTTTTTTTTTCCTCAGACCAAAATAATGCTTTTATTGCCTGTAGCAAAAATATGGCTCACAAGATCCACCACCTTTCCCCTCAGTTCTATCTCAAAAGAGGCAGTTGTGAAGGTTTCTATGTTCAGTTTTTTAACATTGTGAAACTGTTCTCTGTGTAATCCTACATGAAATTATATTAAGATGGGCCTGTTGTGAACATTAGACAGGAGGAGTAGAAAAATTACAGCTGTAGACCAGTAGAGTAAAACAGTATGCTGAGTTAATGAAACAGAATTGAGACAAGGACACAGGGGTAAAAAAACCCATAGCACTCCTATGGACAACAAATATTTTGCATCCATGACTCACTTTGGAAGTAGGTCCATGATATTTCCCCTTGAGACCATACCACGAGTGTTTCACAAGTTAGATCAGTTCCATCCCCAGCTGTGCAGACTAACCAGGTTGAAAAGATGGGAGAAAATTCATCCTTAAGAGTATAATGACGTATAAAGATAATGAAATAAGACAGTCAGTACAATAATGACTAGATTAAGATGCAGCTTCTTCCAATTTCTTTGTTTATGGGTATGGACTACTGTATTTAAATTTTCATGTGAAGTCTTCCAATATATGAGACTCTGCTTTAGAACACTGAAGATAAGAATGATCCAGAGAATTTAACTTGTCTTCAAACTTTCTCAAAATCCGGCAATTTTCAAATGTTTCTGAAAATTCAGGAATTTTATTTTGGGCTTACATTTAGTTAAAAGTGTTTCTCTCATATACCTATGAGAAACATAAAATCGAGTAGAATACTTCACAGATACAATGATCAGTTGGCTCGAATTATTTTCTCTCCTTGAGATTTTCAAATGAAAAACATACAACAGCACTATGACTGAACTACAGGATTCCTTAACCTCAGAGCAGATTGTCTTTGCTCTATGGGGAAGATTGTCCTGTCAAGATATTACTCTAGGGAATAAACAAAAGATTATTACTCTGGGCTCTGACTTTAAAAATTAATCCCAGCGTTGACCTGACTCTGCCTCAGTGTGTGCTGAAGTAAACAATCATGAGCACTTCTGGATAGTTCATTGTCTAACAGCTTTTATCACTGCATTCAGCTTAAAGAAAAGTCAAAACAATATAAGGTGTATTAGTAACCAAATAAATGGAAAAATCACAGAAATCATTCATCTTTATTACAGTTGTGGCCATGTGCTTCCTAAAGGCCTGTGTTTTGAGCCTGGAGCAATGGCAGAGTTTACCTGCAGTGATCCAGGAGAAGACAGTGATTTGAAGCAGGCCTCTGTTAGGCCAGGAAATTGTCCGTTTATTTCTCCATGCAAGGCAATTGAGCCCATGAAATCTAAAGCAGCCAACCTGTTCTGCAGCTCAGGCATTACAAATAGTAATCTCACACCAAGTTTTCACTTCTGTAACTTTTTCTGTTTTCCTTTGGAGGAAACTAGGGCAGTGATTTAGGTCTTTCCCTCTTATCTCATCAGCTGTCTTCATGAAACCAGTAGGAATATCATTTTGGAGATTTTTAGCCCTGAAGTTCAAATTGGCTAATGGTTCAGTCTTTTGTTGAAGGGAAAGTAAACGGGAGAGAAAAGAAAGATGGAGAGACAGACAAAATAGTTACATAAAGCTTATTTCCATAGGAAGCCAAGATAAACTGTCTTTATCTGTAGGAATTGTAAGGCCTAGTTATGTAACTCTTCAGCTTATTTGAAGAGGTGATAAACTGTTCCTAATTAAGTATTCAGCTACAGTCCCATTATAAGACTTCTTCCCCTCTCGAGCAGCTCAATAACAAATAAAAAAATTAAAATGTTAAAACTCCCACCAACAAACCCATAAAAATCCCTGTGCATTCACATTTTTAGGCTTAAGACTTACTGACAACTAGGGTACTTAATGAAAATTATGATTAAATTGAGTAAGTACTTTTTAAGATTAAAATACTTAAAATAGCTTATTTTAAAATACTTTCAACATCTATTGTTCCTTTGTATCCACCTCTCTGTCCAACAAAATCACATAATACCACAGAGTTTGAAACATAAGTAGATTTCAATACTGACTGTGCAAGAGTCAGTTTTAGGGGCAGGAACAGTAAAATGTTTTAAAAATACTCTATTTGAAAACAGTCAATTAATTTCTCTATCTGTGAAGATGGCAAGGAAGGGAAAAAAAGCCCCAGAAAACAAAATACTTTCATCACCAAGCTCTGAATTGCACCAGGGTATTCCTGAAGTCTCTTTTTAAAGCTCCCCTTTCCCTTTAAAATTCCCTGCAGAAAGTCATTTTCCAGGCAGAATTCAGAGGAATTAGAGGGCAGTGATTTCCTGATGAGGTGGTAGAGCTGGGGAGGGAACCCAGATCTGTGTGTCCTTCTCACTTGGCTGCTTTTGTTGGCAGCAGCTAAGGAAGCTGAAGTACCCGTGTGATTCTCTGCAGACTGCATGCACTGCGATGGCCAAAACTCATGAATGTTCATACTTTGCAGTGTTTCGTTGTGCCTTGTAAAAGATGTGGTGAGTGTGTACCTCATTAATACTAAGAGATCCTGGGTTTTGTTTTGCAGCAGTCATCAGCTGTGACTTCCATTTAGGTAAGATGCTGATTTCCATGTGGTGCTGTGCTGCCGTGATTTATTAGCTTTCACCTAGTCTTGCCTTAGTAATGGGAAAATTAAGCCCTTATGTGTTCTCACATGATATTTTCTTCTGTTCACATTATGCCTTTTGCACTATCTCAATTTAATTTGCCTTGACTTATATTAAGGTTTTCTTCCAAAAGCCCTTTCCTATAGACCAAAGCAATGAATTCAGTGTGAGGAAGGCTAGACATCATATTTTCACTCGGAGAAATAGATCACAGAAAAAGAAGCCTTTAAAATGCCACTATCCATCTCTTTACCTGATTAGTATATAAAGAACATAGTACAAGAGTAAGGGCTGAAGAGCTAATCTCTTACATTAATCTCCCCCATTACGTTATATTAAGTAATCTCTTCCTCAAATGACTATACAATGCAGTAAAATAAATTTCACATCAAGATTTTATAAGTATTGTAGCCCTTGAATAATTTTCTTTATTTAACTCCATGACAAAATTGTAGCCCAAATACCATATACACATCTGCTCTGAAACTTCCTCACACTGGTGGGCTTGGTGGCTCTCATTACAGCCAAAACATTCAACAAAAAGATTCCTCAGTTTTCCTCATCATGCACAATAATGAGTTTTGACTTCAAATACTTATACTTGTAATTACAGTATTCTGAAAAGATGTCTTAAATATATATGTTTCCCAGCTTGACTGTGACTTCAAGCAAATTCTCTTGTCTGAGGTGCTTGGTAAAGTAAAACTGAATTAGTGAGACTACAATAAAGCAAGTTATAGAGTTTAGATACAATAACCAAAAATAAAGTCAATTTAATCTTCCAAAGTAGGACAGCTTTTCAGTATATTCGTCACTATGGAGATTTAACAGTTGATTCCAACTTGCATTTTAATAGCAAACTTACATAATTGTGAGTCCTGGTGTGGTACTGCTGAGTGTTTTCAGGCTGGAATTACTAGTTAGACAGATCCTGCTTAGCCTTGTAGTTAAAACATGCTAATAGTTTACACATGTGCATGATAGTTGTTAATAACCATCTTTATAATCACCTTTAGATTTCTCTTTTCTTCTTCACTCAACACTGTCGAAAAGAGAAAAGTATTATTGGTCAAGGCTGGAGATTAAAACTCAAGATTCTTGGGTTTTGGGTTTGTTTTTTTTTTTTTTTGCCAATGAGGATGAGCAGATATTTTTGAAACATGTATTTTAAGCAGACACTGTTTAATTAATTAATTAATTACTTTTTTTTTTTAATTGGTAGACAATATATTTTCCTGGATTTGTTTAAAGCTGTTCATGAGGAAAAAAAATTTAAAAATTCTCAGAAGTATTTAAGAGATTGCTGAGTGCTCAAAACTGGGAAAGTATGTAGGACATTTTTGTTTTGACTGAAAAATTATTTGGTTTTGGTAGTACTTTTTTTGCATGTGTCCTCTTCATTCCTATGTGCTTGCTTTGTAACCAATTCTAGTCATTACATAACTTGAGGCAAATGATTTGCTTTAAACAGTCTATGCCTTAGTTTCCCTAGCTGAGGAATAGTTGAGAAAAATAATCTACTTTCCAGGGTGCTGGGAGACTTAATTAAGTGTTTATAAAACACTTTTGCATGAAATGTGTTATGGATGTGTAATGTAACATTATTATTAATGTATATTGCAAATTATTTTTTATCTCTGGCAATTTTCCATTACCTTAGAAAATTAGTCTAATCTAAAATATTGGCCAAATAGACAGTATTGCTGCAATTCCTTTAGTAAAAGTTCAATGATAGAGTCATGTTGACTTTTATCTTCAACAATCTTCCCTTAGAGTCTCCCAGAGACACAGAACTTGAGCCGTGCTTCTAATTGTTGGCTTCAGGCTAAAACTTTTGATCACTTATTTCTGCTACTTTCTGTTAAACTCACCGAATAAAAAGGCTTGATAACATTTTATACTGTTTAATTCTTTATTTTGGAGAATATGAAAGATGAATTTGACCTTCTGAATTTTTAGTCTAAACTTTGGTAACAGGGAGCATCCTCATTCTTGTTTTCATTCATATTAATACTGCATCTATATCTTTTGCCCTGTAAAAAAGTTATTAATATTGTGCTATTAACCTCTTTCTAAGTAATAATGACCTTTCCCCTGAAAATGCAATTATTGGACTTTTTTCCCATAATAAATCTCATTTATTAGAAAGTTTGGCCTTGTGCACTTTGTTCTCTGCCATTTCCTAAAAAAAAAAATTCATGCTTTATTTTCTAATAAGTACATTGTTTTTATTCAGAAAAATATTCTATAATCCATGCACTTGGTGCATTTGAGAGGTGATGGCTGCTTGGTTTAACTATGTCTCTGTCTTCAGAAAGAAAAAGGCTGTAGTGACAGTGCTCTACATTCCTTGACTTCTGTCTGGCTGCTTGCAGCTGAAGTATCTTGCTAATGTCCAGTCCAGATGGTCTCTGCTTAGACAGAGCTCCTATTCCCTTTCTGCAGCCAGTGGTAATTTTTGAGGTGCTGCCTGTCAAGCTTTCTCTATTTTGCCTGTAAGGAGAAAGAAGGAGAAATGCTAGACACCTCCTGTTGTGTGTGGCAATACAAACTTCCGAGGAGACAGAAGGGGAGGTAGGGGAAAAGCTCTCCTTGCATTCCTGCTCTTTGAGCTGGTAGTTCTGTCAAGGGAGACAATTAATAAACTTTTCTGCATTCTAAGGAATACAAAGGTACTGAAAGCATCTGTAAGCTCTCCACATCCTCAGTGAAGCAGTGGCTGTAGCAGAGGGATTTTTCTTCAGTAAAACAATGCTAAAAAGCTGTGTAGAAGAGCAGCATTATTGTCCTGGTTTTCCTCCACCCCCCACTCTCTTCTTGGAGAAGTTTCCAGTTGCTTGAGGTCAGAGAGAGAAGGAAGGTTGTGGCAACTCTCCTTCCCTGGCCATTTTCTTTCCCAATTATAAAGAATCCTTAAACAATAAATGTGAAAATCCATATAGCTTTCCCTTCCTATGTAGATAGGAAAAACATCTATAACTATATGTAGGGGAAGAATAGTTTTGTGGTTATAGCTGTAGGCTGGAAAAGGGAAGAAGTGGATCCAGAGTCTTGGTGTGTCTAATTTTTGTAAGCACAGGCAAAAACTTTTTTTTTTTTTTACTGGACCCATATAACTAGAATACAAATTTCTTTAAACATGCACTGAAATAAAGGCAGCAGTTACAGACTTTTACAGAAATTAGAAAGTGAGGCTCAGCTTTTTGAGGATTCCCTAAGAATGGCAGAAAATAGGTATCAAATTTGGAACATGGACAGAGAGAATGTCCTTCCATGTATTCTCCCCACCCATCTCCCAAATTAATCAGATATGCTACTGGGAATGTTAACACTAACGATTTCAACAGGAAAAAGACTTTGTACCGTGTAGGTAGGTAGACATGAGCTATACCATATGCACAATTTTAAGATGAAGAAATATTGTTTTAGAATTTATTTTTCTAACATTTGTTTGAACTGCACTCTTCAGAAAACCGCATCTTCTTTACATTTCCTGGCTCTGTGACTCATCAAAATGAGCTGTGTTAGTCACATCAAATGATGTGTTTCATAGAATAAGATAGGAAAAGCAGCACACTGAGTCATTGTCATAGGGAGGGGGGCTGCCAAGCCACTATCAGACAACCTAGGAAAAAGCAAGCATATTAAATGACTAGGGTCATAGAAACACAGCTCAGTGACAGGAAATCATTTACAATCAGGTGAACGTCAGCCTCCTCAGCTTTTTAGTTTGTTTTTTTAAGGAAGTGAGGCATGTGCTATCATGATGTTCACCTGTGTGTCAGCTTCTGTCCCCCAGTAACTTTGTAAGCCATTGGCCACTCTTAATCAAATTTGGCAAAGTGGTAGATGTCTCAGAAATATGAAGTTCTTAATGCAATTTCTAAAAATTGTTGCTTTTATCAAGCAGGGGCATGCCTTTTGCATGAGAGAAGGGTTGTAATTCTGGCTCACCCGTCACCTGCTCCATGCTCCCTGCTGAGCTGGCCATCATTACACCTGCACTGGCCAGCCGGCAGGGCTTGTGTGGCTCTCAGCCCAGCGCAACACATCCTGCTCCTTGCTCTGCAGACACAAAAGGACCTGGGAGGCTTATCGAGCTGGGTTATCCTTATGGGTTTGGGAGAGGAAGTGGAAGGATGAGGTGGCAGTGGATGTTTTATGTGATGTGCCACAAGACCTAGTGATGATACACACCGACAGAAAGAGGTGTGGAAATAGGGAATTGTAATACAAAGCCACTGCAAACCAGGATTCACTTCATGGAGTAACTTGTTTATAAAACAAGACTCTGTGCTAGGTATTTTTGAAACCTTTTTTTTCCTAGTGAAAATCTTTCAATTCTAAGTTCAACAAATTACTGCAGTTTAACTTATAACCTAATTCTGAGTGCTCATGTTATGCTCCTTGCTAGTGACACTTCAATTTCTGCTTCATCTCCCTTAGGAGTGAGGCTTGATGCAACTGTACTGTCTGTCTGCCGTTCTCAAAGTCAATTGAAAACAAGGTCCAATTATGACAAACTTGATTGAGGAGTGGAAGTCCCTACTTAAATTCCTGTAAGTTTAATGAAAATGAGTAAATGACTAGAAAAAATAGTTTATGCTAATTATCCCTCAGCAAGCCAATTAGTAGACATATACTGGCTAGCCAAACAGCCTGCTTGCAATTCCAGACTAACTATAACAAGAATTATCTCTTGCTTGTTGAGAGGTTACACAGGATGAGGAGAGAAGAGTGCTGATAGATGAACTGGGGTTATTCTGACAGGTAGATGAAGGGCATAGGATAAATATTTGTAAGACATTAGGGTTTCATTTGTCCTACTTCTGATGAAATAACCTGACTGTTTTTTCAAATCTTTGACAATATTTTTCATGAACACTTTAAAATTTGTAAAAGGGAAGAATGATGACAAAAATTATCACAGCAAAAAGTGGTTTCCTTTCACCTTCCCCCCCACCTCCGCCATTGATTCAGCTTTAACATTTGTTAACCTTCCATAATCTCTAGATTATTTTTCAGGCTGGTGATTTTCACAGAATACTCTATTTCTTATTAGGAAAGTAACAAATATACTTCACCTACTTCTCCTTGATTATTTTTATTTTTTTAGCAAACTCATGAGCAACAAGCTAAAATCTGGCAATTCCATTATTTTAGCATGTTGAGGTGGATTAGATTTTCTTCTCATTACTGTAAACTTGCACATTTCTTCAATAGGGCTGAGGAGAAAAAAAAGGCACAGGAGCACATCAACACCACAACAATCTGGACTCCAAAAGTATAGAAATACAAGTGGTCATGCCAAAGAACCACTGCTGGTGTATGAGTCACTTACCAAATCAAACTGATATTCCTCATTTTTTCCCCAGTAAATAATTATTATCTCTAATTTATTTGGTAGAGATTTTTCTGTGCTCTGCTTTGCTTTTCATACTGTTGCTGAGACAGACTGGAATTATCATTTGTAGAGTGTGCCACGTCAACTTACATTGGCATACTGTATTTTTTTGCATAATGCCATCTATTATTATAATCTGTCATAATATAGCATCCCATTCAGTACACAGCTCATATGTCTAAATCTTATCTGTGACAAAGATTTGGCAAATGGTTTCCTTAATATAGGAATTTAGTGGGATACTTTTACGGAGGTTTTCCTACTGGACTTCTATAGTCATAGGGAAATACCCACATTTAATATTTTTGAGGTTAGTAATTACAAATATGAGCACATTTATCTTTCATTCTAATAGCACATAGGATGAGACTGATAGGTGTTGTATTCCAAAGGTCTGTAGGAGACGGGAAAGGTTTCACCTGCAAATCCTGCAGTTTGCAGGCACTGCTCTTTAACTGGTTTCTATTCTAGATGTACAGAATAGGTACCAGCAGCAGCTTCTACCTCCCTACATAGAGGTCCGATATTTAGAGCTACTAGGACAGAAGGTGTATGACTGCTCTACTTTTTTTGCAGGCTAGCTTGTCTTACCTGAAGGGTGAGGCCTATCCTGGAAGCCTTGAAGAGAAAGGATAGCTCTCACCTTCTCTGATGAATATAAGAGGAAATATTGAGTACAAAAGCTTTAAAAATTCTATAGAAGCACATGAGGAGAGGGAAAAGTAATGAGCACTGAGCCACACAGTCCCTCAGGGAAGGATCTCCCCACATTGCTTTTCTTAGTGAGCTCAAAGAAGGATTGCAAGGACTCTGTCTGAGTGTGAAGGTGGTGAGAAGTCAGCACTGGCATCCCTGACATACTTCACTTTGAGCGTAGTTCAAAGATGCTTTCCCACTAACTTAACAAGGGGCTGTCAGGCACCCTGAAGTCGTGGGGGAGGGCACACTAACTTCCTTTATCTTATACTAGCCTGCTTCTATGATAAGTCAAAAAATTTTTTACAATAAGGGTGGTAAAATACTGGAACAGGTTGCCCAGAGAGGTGGTGGATGCCCCATCCCTGGAAACATTCAAGGCCAGGTTGGACTGGGCTCTGAGCAACCTGATCTAGTCGAAGATGTCCTGGCTTCTTGCAGGGGGGCTGGACTAGATGACCTTTGAAGGTCCCTTCCAACTCTAACCATTCTATGATTCTATGATAAGTCACTTATTTAAAAAAATTATTGCATTTTTAAAATACAGAGAACAAAAAATACAAAACTCCTGTAACTCTCAGCCAGTATTATTATTATTATTATTATTGTTGTTATTATTATTATTATTATTTATGGTAAAGAAGAAGAGACCATTAATTCATACTTTTTGAATATTGGAGTCAACAATATTGTGACTGGGTTCTGTTATTGCCTTTTCTTCAGAAACTACTACGTGTTAGTGGGATTAACAAGGTAGTGTTTGGAACAGCGGTGTTCTCTGAAACATTTTCAGTTGATACAGTTGGCTGCTTTTTCTCATGGACCCAATTTCATTTGAGCTTTTGGTTTTGCTTGGTTTCGGAAATTCAGCCTGTGACTCTAGGAACGACCTCCTTTTCAGTAATTTTCAAGAGAGCAGGCTTAATCAGGTCTGGTATTGCCCCATTCAGACACACACATATGTGTGCACACATCTGCATCATTGATTTCAAAATACTTCCCAAACCGCTCATTGTGTCTGCGGACTCCACTCGCATCCCTTCTGGATTTTGGTACCAAATGAATATAAAAAGAAGTTACAATGACACCCAGTGTTTCCCTGATAACTCCTGTTTTGAGGGTAGGTGTACTTGCTGTAGTAATGTCATTTGGTAACTGCTTTGGAGGGTAACTCCTCCTCCTTCTCCCTGCAAATTTCTGACTGTAATATGCTATTGAGCAAGTCCACACAAAGCTGCCTGTGACCATCCACCCTAAATATATTTATTTCCAGCAGGACAAGCCTGCAGCCCTTCTTTTGTATGGTAAATCCTGGCACACTTCCTGCCCTTGGAAAAGATTCTTTCAATACCTGTGAATACGTGCAGTATGATAGACCTCCTTAGACTTGCTCCTGCCTGTATCAAAACCTGATCTCTGAATGTTTCTCTGGGAACCTCAAATGCAGGGAGTTAGCACAGTGACCAGAGAATGTCTTCCTGCCCCTGAAAGAAAAAAGGAGTTGACTGAGGCAAAGCCACTGTTACAAGGTGAAAATCAGCCCTACATGGCTCAGAAGTGAAAGAGAGAAATGAAACCAAAGCCTCCTCTAGCATATCTCATCCTAACTCTCTTCTCCTTTTTCAGTACCAAACTGTATTGTCTTAATCTGGGAATGTGATTTATTTGTGAAATATCTAGCAGGTGGCAGAGGTGGGGAGCAAAGCTGCACAAAGCTCCCCAGAGCTGCTGACCGAGGTAAAGAGTGTGTCATAACACATTTATCAAATAATAATGGAAACTGTATAAAACATATAGGAGAGGGAGGGGGAAAACCCATTCCCCTCTGGGAAGTTACTGAATATTTCAGCCAGTTTATAAAAGTATGTGTACATGTGTTTGGAAGGGGGGAGGTTTTCCTAGCTTCACCTCTGCGAATAAATCATTGGCCTGGGATGTCTGAGTAGACAAGTGAAATGGATGAGCGCATTACAGATCAAGGAGGTGGTATTCCTACCTTCATTAGTTTGAGAGAGACCACCCAAGCACTGTGGGACTAAGATGTGACTTTAAGTTGTGCCTGTAGAGTTCTGAAAGGCTCAGACTGCAGTCTCTAACACAGTAGAGGAAGGTGGGGAACAAAATAAAATTGATGGTATTTCTCAAACAGCAGGCATGACTAGTCATTTCTCTGAACTGGCTTTGTTGCTAATATTTTTATTTTACCTTTGGCTAAATTGTCAGCATAGATAAAAAAAAAAAAGAAAAGAAAACAAAAAAAAAGCAAAGGTGTAATAGTTATGCCTATTTTGGAAATAAATTGATATTTAGGTGCAATTAAAAAAAAAGAAATATATATTAATGATGTATTATGTATGTTTTTCACTGCTTGCCACCAGTGACTTTCAGAATATAGAAGCTGAAATCTGATGCTCTTATTGACGTTGAGAAGAATTTTGCATCATAACTGGTCTGTTGAAGTCAGTGGGAATTACTTATGGAAAAAGGTACCCATTTCACATGGATAAGGCTTGCAGAATGTGGATGAGTGGTACCAAAAAATACCAATTTAAAAGGAGCCTGATAGAGAGAGTATGCTTATAAATATATGTATAGTTATAACTTTAGAATTCTTACAAGGGAGAAGGAGATCTGAGTTTTGGAATTATCATAATTCACAGCAAAACCTCTTAGAGTGTAGCTGACCACCTTTTTATATTTACATATGGCAAAGGCTTACCAATGTACATATAGTAATGAATTAGATGAATTCTGGGCTGTAAGGAAAGCCAGTAGGAATTAAAATGTAAAATATGAAAAATATGCTATTTTTTAAAAGGAAAAGAAGCTCAACATGAGCTGGCAATGTGCATTTGCAGCCCAGAAATCCAACCACATCCTGGGCTGCATCAGAAAAAGCATGGCCAGCAGGTCGAGGGAGGTGATTCTGCCCCTCTGGAATACTGCATCCAGCTCTGGAGTCCCCAACATAAGAAGGACATGGACCGGTTGGAGTGAGTCCAGAGGAGGGCCACGAAGATGATCAGAAGGCTGGAGCACCTCTCCTATGAGGACAGGCTGAGAGAGTTGGGGCTGTTCAGCCTGGAGAAGAGAAGGCTCTGGGGAGACCTTACAGCAGCCTTCCAGTACCTGAAGGAGGCCTACAGGAAAGACTGGGATAAACTCTTTAGCAGGGCCTAAGGGACAAAGGGTAATGGTTTTAAAATAGAGGGAGGGAGATTCAGACTGGATATAAGGAAAAACTTTTCTACAACAAGAGTGCTGGAACACTGGAACAGGTTGCCCAGAGAGGTGGTGGATGCCCCATCCCTGGAAACATTCAAGGCCAAGTTGGATGGGGCTCTGAGCAACCTGATCTGCTTGGAGATGTCCCTGCTTCTTGCAGGGGGGTTGGACTGGATGACCTTTAAAGGTCCCTTCCAACTCTAACTATTCTATGCTTCTATGATTCTATAATTGAAGGAATATTGGGCCTTTGTATTTACCAACATTTGCTTTCTCTTACAGCAAACAATCTTAAATAGTTTTAAAATGATTTAAAACCTGTTCCTGCAAAAATGCATGGCTTAAAAAAAATGCTGTGTTTTCCACCCACGGAATGATTTTCCTCCTTGCTTAATCACCTCTAATAGCAATCCAACAGCACTGACAGTCCGATACGGACATAAACTGTGCTAGGTCAGCCATTGATTTGGGTTAGGGATTGGGCCAGAAGTTGTAACATGAAGCCTTGGGGCAGCTCACCTTTAACACAGGACCCCGTAACCTCAGAGGGGTGATGCTGGCAGTTTGTAGACACTCTGCCTCCCATAACCAATGTCCCAGAGGGGTGTCAGATACATTCCTGGCAATAGTATCTTTAAGATGACGTAGAGGGCTGAGACGCTGAACGCATGCCATTACTAAAGTTCCTGTATCACATTTCTCAGGAACTAAGATGTTAACTCCCCATGTTCAGGCCAGATTTCAGCTTCAGTATTCATATTATGCTTACCTAAATGTCCCCTGAAGTTTTGATTTGATACAGTATTGTTCATTTGGTGCCTTAAACGGTACAGTGCAACGTTGCTGCCCACACTGTTGAACATCTGCTCAGCTTCAAAAGTTACTGAGTTTTGCCTGTGAGAGAAGGGATTATTTTATTTTTTTTTTAGTTTTAAGGGGAACTAACTCAACTGGAGCTCCAGCTTTCCCTGGGCAGGGGGTGAACAACTGGCGTTTGTGCTGGACAACAAGGCTGCAAGAGACTGGAAAGAATCCTTCTCCACCCAAGGGCTTAAGGCACCCGAGCAACTGATCTACAGCTTGTACTATAAACTGCAGGCTATAGTCGCAGCTGTGATCTCTGCATGAGATTTGCAGCCCATGGATCTGCCCCTGCTGTGTTCCCAGCCTGCTTAAGGCAACTCACTACGTTCCCAACACGTCCCTGAAGAAAGCATTGCACATCAGGCTGTGGGCGATCTGGAGGCTGCTCCACAGCCTTATCAATTCATGTAGACTACCCATAGCCTGGTGGAACGACGCTTCCTTGTCCAGGTCCATTCTTGGAGGTAAATGTGTTATATAGGACTCTAGGTGCTCAGGTACTGTAGTGATTTGTGATCTAGCTATTAATAAAGAGCTAAAAAAGTGCTAGATATTGTTGAAGTCCAAGGAAAATTTCTTAAGTGTAAGAAAATTTATACAGGCATTTATTACTACTGGAACTATATGAACGTTACCGTAAGATTTCTACTGCTGGTAGCTGTACACTGGGGCTAATTATGTCATTTCCTTTAGGAGTTTCGCAGCGTAGCAACTGTACAATGGGAGAGAGGACAGCAAAGAGAGCTGCCCTGAATGGCAGCCTCAAAAGCAGCTGGGTGGGGAGGATGTTGAGGAGGATCTGCAGCTCTGTGAACATTCATAACCTCATGTAGAGGTTTCTCCAGCAAGGAGTCCTTCATAGAGGAGCCTTTTTGCTATATCTGCTGGTGAACTTTCTTTGCACTTCCTCTGCACTTCCTCAGCTCTCTGTTGTAAGGCAACCTCAGTGCATGAAATGCATGCCTGATAATTCTGCAGTAAATTAATATGTAAGAAACGTAGTCTTAAAAAAGGGCTAGAAAAGACTGATTTGTTGTTGCAAGCATTGTCTAATGCATATTGTTGAAAGGATTCTTGTATACAGCGAAGAAGACATGTTTCCTTGACATAAAGAATAGGCCTCGATCCCATAATTATTTTGGCAGGTGCTTAATTCCCAAAGTGTGAGATATCCTATGAAATTCAATGCACACAGTGAAACAAAGGAGTGGGAAGGGAGGAGGAAGGGATTACAGATGTTGAGAGAAAGGCAAGAGGGGCGCTCTGAACAAATGGGACTGAAAGAGAGATTGAAAGGAGGAGAGGAAGGGCGATTGGCAGATGAGAATAGGAAACAAATTCAGATTTGAAGTTGAATCAGCATTTGCTGATATGAATGTGACACTAATGGAAAGGATTTGAGAGAAGAATAGTTATAAGCTAATAGATTTGTTTTCTTCAAAACATTCTCTATGTGGGTAATAACATGTAGACTTTCTTCATAATAACTTAAAGTGACATCTTTTGGTTTCAAAGAGAATTCACGGTCAGAAAAAAGGAATGCCACACTCACCTGTTTTTCTTCTTCCTTTTTTTCTTCCTCCATGAAATTTATTTCTGGAAGTCATTAAAATTCAGATCCCATCATTTGTAACAAATGATGTGAAGTGTTAGGTACAGTACTTGGAGTATATGTTTGTTAAAATGAAGGAAGAGATTCTTCCAACACTTTGGGATTTTATGAATGATTTACATCTGGTGCTAAAGTTCATAAATGAAACGTGGGAGAACCAGATGCTTCATTTCTTGACTGCATCGTGTCTGCACATACTGATGGTGAATTGAAAACAGGAATGTCTCATAAATCAAGAAAATCTATTTTTGTACTCTTGATTTCTATTCCGAACATCCATATAACACCCAAACAAATGTGGTAAAATTGGTTCCTTGAGAAACCCTTTATGTTTAGTAACAGTGTGGACATGTTAATGAAAAAAAAAAGAAAGGGAACCAATTTTCAGAATAAAAAATGCTCAGAATGAGCAACTGTTCTTGGAGATCAGCATCGCAGGCACTTCGTTTTGCAAGAGAAAGACTGAATGGAATGGCTAGGGAAATTCTGGCAGTTGTACAAAGAGATGAGGTGTGTAATAAGGTGACATTTCACAACTTTTGGCTGTGAGGGGAGAAGAAATTAAAAGCCAAATTCTTCCTTCGGTTACTGACATGGTAACTGAAGGCAGAATCTGGTCCACTGTTTGAATAGGAAGATTGAGGCTCACGAGCAGACATTTGCAGAGAGCTGAGTGAAATTCTGATTTTGTTTAATTTTTCATTAATGTTCTGGAATGATACTCTTTGCCTACTCTCCTTTCTTGCTGACATCTCCTATTGGCCTAAGAACTGTAAGCAATGCTTTTCATTATGTTCAAGTGTCACTAAAACTTTTGTAAACAAGTTTTAAAAATATAATTCATTGAATTATAATGAAAGAATAAGCAAAAGTCTATCTGTCTACAGATTTGGTTTTTTTAATAGAACTAACAGATTCAAGTTATTCTCCCTCACCCTTCCCACTTCCTTGATTTCATAATATGTGTTTATCCACACATTTTAAATGATTGTATTACAATTCCAAAACTACCTGTGAGAAATGGCAGGGTAGCAACAAGAAGTTTGCATGAACAAGTTGTACACAAAGGGGTTAGTAAGTACCAGCTGATGCATGGTAGCTGCCCATGTGTGTCCTCTTAGCCTCCAACAAATGCATGGTATTTGGAGTGGGCTTAGCCCACAGTGCAGGTATGTGAAGCCGACTTGACTCACCTTGCATTTGCTGTGGGGGAATAGTGTGCATTCAGGCAGTTCTTGCAGCTCAGCAGAAACTTGTTACCTTGTGGTATCTTGTTTGTGTGTCTAAGCCCTGGATGTGCACGCCTTGCTAGTTCTGTTAACAATTGAAAACAAATGTTTATTTAAATTTATTTACACATCCTACACACAGATTGAGTGTAGGTGTGCTGGCAGAAGGGAGACTTTAGGAAGGATTTTATAAAGGTGAAGGAAAGAGCTTCGCAGCCAGGTTTCAAGGAGGCACCCCAAATCCAAGGAGCAACATGAGACTGTGGAGGCACTCATGATGGTATCAAGGTAGGCACTGCTGGCAGAGCAGGTGGAGTTTGTGAGGCAGGGGACCTGACCTCAGTTTCAAAGGTAGGTAGGCAGATTGTAGAAACACAGCGTCACCTTATGTATCTGCTACTCTGATGTTTACCTTGTGGAAGCCAGTGGAAGTTTTGCCTTTTGCCTAACTAATACAATTTGCTATATGTCATAAAACACAAAGGAAAGCACTTTTCACACCAAATATCAGAAAAGCACTCTCCTTTTTCAACTGCAGAAGTAACAGAAATGATGTGTTCATTTTAAATTCCATTCATGTAGGCCCTAATAAAAGCTATTATAAAATACAATTGTGTGGAGACAAAAAGAGAGATAATATCACTATAGCTCAATATAAAATTTAAGTAATTAAGACATGAAAACTATTACACAATTTACTATGAATGCAATGTGAATAATAAAATGTTTAACCATTTCCCTTCTCTTTTTCTGTTTTTTTTTTTTTTTTGTAGTAGTGCCTTTTGAAAATATTTGAGGTTGAAATATTGCTAAAGATCTAAATTCCATATTACTTCAGAAGATGAGCAGGACTGAAAAGTAAGCTATCTGGGTTTTCCAGCTCAGTCTTGTATATATTTTTAGATGTTGATGTAAATATAGCACTCTACCACATAATGGATTTTATATGAAAAAATGTTGGTTTCAGGTGATTTTGATAGTGGCTGTAAATAAAACACGACATACTGAGTGAATTGTGGAAGTATTTCAGCAGTGCAAGCTAAGCAGCTGCATAATAGTTATGAAATTGTGTAGACAGACTGAGAGATCCCAAGATTAAAACAAAAGCATCCACATAGGTACTGGAAAGAAAAGTACTTTTAAACAGGAGTTGCTTAAGCTCTGCATTTTCCTTTCACATGATTAAGCACCATGTCCTCTTCTCTGGTGAGCTCCAGCAACCCTATTCATAAATGATTGAGAGAAAAGCTCAGTCTAGTCTTTCTCTAGTGGAGTGAATATCATAATTTGGTATCTTTAATAGACACATTATTTTCAGAGGCATGTACTGGCACTGCCTAGTAACACTTAGTAACATCTGCTCTATGATCCAGCCCTAGTTTTTTATTTCCTTCCAGTCTGATTGTGTATGTTTGTTTTCTAGCTCAAATTTGTGGCAAACATTTTGCTTCAGAGGGTGTCCAGGCTCTCCATGGAACAGCATTCTCTAGAGCTGCAGGAACTGATAGTTCATGCTGGTGGTTCAGTAGGTGGCACTCTTCCCCTTAGATCAGTCCCAGGTGTTACATGGTACATGAACAAGGAGTTCTGCAGGGACCTAGATGACAGACCCTCAGCTTGCACTGCTGAGTTGTCAGGGACTAGCATTTACCTGTGTTCAGGTTGAAGTACATCCTCCACTGGATGCAGTCTGCTTGGTTTGGGGAGCATCCTTGGCTTGTCTGCCACAACAGCATCCTCCAGAACTGTCCTGTGCAGAGGACAGAAGCAGGGCCTATGGTGTGGACCATATTTTGCATGTGGGCAACGTCTGGCTTCAGACGTGGGCAATGTTTTACACGTGGGCAACGTTCTGCCCGAAGACCTACATAGGGAATGGAAACAAAGCTTAGAGGTCAGTAAGACACAGCTCTGATGTCCAGCACACTGTTTAGGCTGATACTTTCAAAAAACATTTACTGCTCTTCCCTGGTAAATTTGAGGAAAGTTTGTTTGCTAGGTCGTCAGAAGCCAATGATCTGCAGTTCCATTTAAAGTAATTTTGTAGTTCTCAGACATTCATCAGCCAGACCTCAAACATCTCAAACTGTGTGTCTCTGTTTATAAAGTGTTAATTTTCGCTTCACTGTGCCTCAATTTCTTGGCTGTAAAATGGAACCATTGAGACTTACATACTGCGGCTTCCAGGCATGTGGTAAGGCAGGAAAGTGTTGAGTTGTGCTTGGAAAAAAAAATTGTGTATTCTGCTTATATGCATGGTTATCATGAAGAATCCCTTTATGAAGTTAATCTCCTAGACCTTTGGGTTCTCTATCTTTTCTTATTGTCATGGCTTGGTTCAAACTGACCTGCATCCTCCCTGAAGCTCCAGACAATCATAAATATTAGGGAGCAAATATGGATACATACATATATGTGTACATATGGCTTTGTGTGTGTGTATATATATTTATACACACTGTGTGTGTATGCATATATGCATATGGTCATTAAAACAAAAAAAAAAAGCTTTAAGTAGGCCAGAAAGGAGTGGCAAAGTCATCACAATATGTAAGTGAAGCAATGATGAATGGCAGGCTCCAATTTTGTCCTATGAGATTTCTATTTTCTTTGTATTTACTTTTGTACATCATGATTTCTTCTTAAATCTGCTAAATTTTATTCTCAAACAACATTTCATAAATCACTGAGCTATTTACATGCTTTAAGATCAATTATTTAAACAACTGAGAAGTAGATGTTACAGGTCAAAGCTTAGCACAGACTTTATAGAGAAGGGTTGCAGCTTTATGGTTCCTTACTCTCCCCAGTAACTCATCCCATATATAGTTTAATATTTGAGATATAAATTATTCATGAATAGTTTTTAGCAATCAGTGAATTAGCCACTTGCAATTAAAAAAATTGACCTCCTCTTCTTGCATTTAATTTGACTAAAGTCAGTGTCATTGCTGTGTGATTGGGTCTCATCTATTTTTATCTGCTGTAGGAGCTGTTTTGATCCAAAATTGACAAAACCACCCTAGAAACTTTAAAAAATCAAAAGGTAAGTCATTATACACACACACACACACACACATATATATATGGTAAGACCAAGACTTGGCCCATTGTGTGCACTAGGATACTTCCACACCGCCTACATCTAAAGGAAAAAACCTGATCCTTCACCCATGGCAAACTTTTTAGAGAACTCCACACAGAAAGAGAATGCAAGCCATCCAAAAGCAGAGCAATCCTTTTGCAAAGCAACCAGGAATGTCTGGAAAGCCGGATCATACTGACCAAACATTGTCACCTCTTTTTGGAAAAGCAACATCATTTTACAGTAGATTACTCTCATGCTCCTTTACCAAATAGGACCTGAAATAAAAGATTTACTTTTAGCATTTGACTTGAAAAGAAATTTAAAACACTCTTTGAAGGTGTTTTTAAGACATTAACAATGGATCCTGCCAGATATCATGCTCTCTCCATTTTGCCAAGACTGCTTTGCTTTGCTGCCTCATATTTTTTGGTTTGTTGTTTGTTTGGGTTTTTTTGTTTGTTTGTTTGTTTGCTTGCTTTTAAATCAGGTCCAAACTGCTGACAGGATGTCACTCTAATAGGAAAAGACATCATTTGGAACAGTTATTAATTTAAAAAAAAGACCATGTTAAAAAAAGGTTAGCCATCTAAATGGCCAGGTTCAACAAGACACAATTAGGGTTGCATTATCTCCCTCTCTGGAGCGCACATGTGTGAATTTATGAAGCTTAGAAGGGGCATAATTTAGCCTTATGGATAACTTTTTTCACTTGGTCATTCAAATAGTTAATACTTTTTTTCTTTTTCTTTATTTTTTTAAAAGCAGCTCTAACATCTTTATATACCATAGCTTTTATTTCTTATCTTCATAGCTACTGCGCAGCAAATACTTATTTATTCATATATATTATATTGTGGAAAAGATGTTAGTTACAAAAGGCTATATGTTACCTTCTGTATTAGATAGGGGTGGGACGTCACCGCAGAGACTAGTGGATAGAGATGAGGAGTGTGCACTGAGTGAGACATCAAAGGCATTGTTTAGAGGGAGAGAAGAACAGAAAGAGAATTTGGAGTAACAAAAACTGATTAGAACAAGATTTCGTACAGAAAGGATGGCTGGTTATGTGAAAAGCTCTTGAAATGTGTCAGGGAGATATAAGAAGATTCACACCCATTTGACTAGGAGAAGAATAGAACAACCTTTAAGAGAGTTTTCAGTGGAGTACAGACTGAAAACCTGATTGAATAGGTTCAAGAAGTAGGCTACAAGAAATTAATTCAGCAGGAAATTGTAGATGATGTAGACAGATAGAAATTCAATAAGCTTGGCAATAGAGGGAAAAGCTGGCTGGATCCTAATGGCAGAAGTATACAAGACGAAGCATGGACATACTGAAGGTAAAAAAAGACTTCTGGCCATATACTTCATCATAATTACCATAAATCAGCACAAGTGATTCTAGTAAGAGCTGATTATACTCCTGTCAAAATTTCTCATCTTGGGATTCATTTATGCTCTGGTGTCTCCCTTAAAATTTCTCTTCTGGAAATTCTGTAACAAAGTTTATCTTTGTTTTCTATTAGGTTTATTAAATAGGAGAACTAAAAAATCTGATCATATTGATGGATAAAATAAAATTTTATTTTCCATCAACAGTAACAAATTCTTAAAATGAAGGGAAAATATTTTGTAAATATTTATTATTTTTTATGAAGCCTGTAAAGGCAAAACTCTTTCCCACATTCATAATTTTTAAATGGTAAGTAATACGTAATTTAATGTATTTAGCAGATAAAATGGAATTCAAATAAACAACAGCATAAAACATTCATCTTGTTATTCTCAAGCATACATGTCTCAGTTATTAAAAAGAGACCATTTCTGTTAATATTCTGTTATTAATTATGTTAATAATCATCCTTTGCCTACCCTTGCCCTGTTGTGCTGGAATGGAAATATGTATGATGGCAATCACTGGCTGATTTTGAGAACCTTACTGGGGAGGAAAAACACACTTTTGGTCAGCAACACTCTAGCTAGCTCCACCTGGACAGCTTGCCCACTTTCAAGCCTGACAAAGTGCTGTGTTATGTTTTCTGTGTCCAGCTAGCTTAAAACTTGAATTCAGGAGCTTATGTCTTGTGTTTATAAGATAGTGGGCCAGCACTGAAGATAAGAATTCATATTATGCATTCCACAATGTGCTGTGTCAGTGCTAAGAGTCCTGAGCTGGTGCATCCTCTAATTATCTTGAGTTTGTGTAAAAGTCAGTCACAGAAGTGAAACTTGTGCAGACAAGCCCCTCCTCACTTACTTTGTTCAGTCTTACAAATGACACTAACTATCAGCTTTGCTTCCAGAGGTTTTCCAGACCTCTGCTGTTTCTTTTTCGTCTGCCTGTCTTTGTCTGTTATTTTTCTCTAAGTCGACATATTCAAAGCAGATCTGAAGAATGCAAAGATTATCCACTTCCAAAGTCTTGTCTCCATGGACAGGCCCATATAGCGTCTGCTGATGAATGACAGCTTATTGTTCATTCTCATTCCAGTAACGTGTAAATCTACTATACTACTATGACTAGGGAAACTGGGAGCTTGTTTGCCCTATAAACTTTCTCAAGTGCCTGCTGGGGGCACAGTGTGTTTCCCCGATCACCGTGCTTCACTAGCAATTTCTGAAAACGGAAAGCAAACAAATACTTCTAATGCATGTAGCACATAACAGGTAGGAAGGAGATGTTTTAAAACAAATTGAGTTAAAAGTTCTTAGACTGAATTGCCTGGAGTGCTTAGGAGTTAGCTGCTGGTGTTTTTCTTGCTTCTTGGTGCAGACAGCATTGATTGGCTGGGCTGATTAGAGCCCTGTATGTCAAAATGGTGCAAGTTGTTCTTAACACTAGAAAATCGTCTCTTGCGTGAACAGGCTTAATGCATGATAAGCTATATGATGTAGATATAAATTTTGTGTGCTTGAAGTTGAAGTGAACTTTGCTTGTATGACATATCCATGTAGATATGGCTGATAGCTGTTAGAATCTGTTGCAGCTCATATTTATTGCTTGTAGTTAGAGTAAAAATCAGTGCCATGTGATTTTATTCAATTCAGGGAAAAAAACCTAATTGTCTTTCTGCCAAAGTTTAAGTGCTACATTTTTTCATTAGAATTTAACAAATGTTCATCTTAAAATAGACTGACAATGGGTCAAACTGTTCCACTTTATCTGTTATGAACTTAAAATTTATTAAAGCTAGTACTCACTCTTCCCAGAGCAATTTGTATTTTCACTCCTGGATTTAACTATCAAATTCTCCTTAGAAACTACCGTTTAACAGCCACAACATACTAAAATAGTTGAAAAAGATCACCGCAACAGTCTTGCACTTTCACCTGCTGCACACAACATGTTATGTAGATACTTTGGGGCATTACTATTGTTTATAAATCTCTTCTCTAATGCAGAAGTGTAGTCTTACGGAACATGCTTGAATAAGATAGCTGCTACCTTGTCCAAGACCTGATATTCCGCTTTATCTTGGCCAGCAATGACTATTCCATGAATGTGTGTGAATCAAAATCAGGTTGGCATGTAAGCTAAATCTTCCTTCTCTCTTTAGATTTGTGTTCCACTTCATCACTTGCAGGCCTTCATCTTGAACAGGGACTCTTCTTGCTGTCTTAATATAACTAATAGTAATACTTGAGGAGGTAGGTAAGATCCAGTAGGAGAAAGGGTATCTTAATCTTGCCCTCTTGTGGTAAAGTATATTAAATCCAGGATTTAAAATGTAGACTAAGCATTGATGGGATTAAACATATTACATATCTTTAAGGAAGGCACATTTATTCTTTAGTGTTTAGTGCTAAGTCCCATGTTGAACTAAATCCAAAAATGAGATGTAGATTCTTGCATATCTAAAAACGTCAAACTGGATCTCTTGGTTCTTACTTTGATGTGGCAATATTCTTTCAATGCCTGAATAACATCTTGGGTAGAGGTGAAAAATGTAGCACAGAGCCTTTTAATTTCATTGTGTTATTTACAACAATTATCTAAGTCAAATTAGAAGTAAATGGCTACTAATCTTTGTGTGTATGTGTATGTATGCCCAACAATTCCTAAATGCCACTAGGAAATTAGAGTAATTTTGATATTAAAATGATTGCTACCACTTTTGTAATAAACTGATGCGACTTTAGAAGTCTGTCCCCGATATCTTTCATGATTTAGACATCACACAAGCCATAATTGTGCTATTAAAGGAAAGAGAGCTAATCTTTTTGCATTTGAAGTAAGCCCTCATCATCAGACCCGACAAAGCCAGACAGATCAAAAAAGAGTAGAAAAGAGCATTTAAGGAAATTAGTACAAGTGTCAGTTAAAAGGTAAAAATTAATGCACTTATTATTGAAATACTGTTGAAAACCTATGTTCTTTTCATTTCTTTGATATTGCTAAAGCATAAAACATTCAATTAACTTTCCATTGTATTTTGGGGGTAGTGGGGAAAGGCAAAGCATTGTCAGTGAAGTGTTAGGTGTGTAGGTGGTGTGCAAAGCAAAAATTATTAGATATGAGCAGAGGGTATAGCAACGGTTTTTACTTTGCAGTCGATGAAGCCAGTCAACTCCTTTAGTGTGTTTCAGGACAATGTTCTTGTATGTATACTGCTTTTCCTAAAGATGCAGTACTGAGTCTCTGAGAAGGTAGCATGTATTCCTTTCATCCTCACCAGGGAATATTTATTTTCTAGATTATTATTATCTACATTGTTGAAACCTGCAGGGTTGTGCACCTCTTTCCTAATAAAAAGTGAATACAGACAAATTGATAATATTTTGGACCACTGAATAATAGTACTTTGCAGCATAAATGAAAGAGATATGTTTAATTCGTACCTACGCTCAGCCATAAATATGAATTCCCATGGCTGTATTCTTTTATTCTTTGAAAGCTCTTACTAAGAGTGCTGATTTGTAAAAACTGATTTAGGATATTTCAAAATATATCCTTGATTTAGAACTCTTATGTGTTGGCAACACCGAAGCTGCAAATAATATGTAGTAATGCAGTAGTTTTTCTGATCCTTTGTGCTGTTTAAAGGGAAAGCAGCTTGGTTTTTTTTCTTTCTTTTTTTTTTTTTAATGAGAGCACTTTAATGATGTAAAATGTATAGAGGGAAAATTTTAAAAATCCTGGAAAACAGGAATTCCTCTGAACCCATTCCACTGGCTTGTTAACAAAATCTTTCTAATATATTGATGAAGATGTTTTCTCTCTAATTCCACCATCTCTATATTTTATTTGAATTTAAGACGATGCCATAATGTTCAACATGCTTTAATTAAAAGAAGTATTTGCTAATTGGCATAAAATATCTGTGTGATTATTTTTCCATATATTTACAATTTTGCAATAAGAGAACAGCTGCTAAATATTTTCTTACATGCTGATTCCACTTAATCAACATTCTTAATGGAGGCGACAAAAGTTAGAAATTGTGTTTTACAAATGTGTTCCATGAAAACATCAGCATGATGACAAAGTCATGCCCTTTGGGGTACAAATGAGCAGGTTTACCGCAAAACACTTCTATATAGATAGGAGATAAATCTTAGTTTAAAAATCTTTTTCAATACTGAGCACCTTCCAAGCCAAATGTGTATAGCACTTAAAGAAAATATTACCAGTTTTAACACCCAAACTCACTTGATGTTTTGATTATTATTCCTATTAATATGCACATGATAGAAGTTAATGCCATACTGACAGATTTAATGCTTTGTAAATGTGCTGAATTAAACTAGAAAGGTAAAAGCAGCCATTACCCTAAGACCTAAAAGAGAGACACTAATCAGCTGGCTTTTTTCCTCCGATCCTTTTTACAGATGGCTGGGAATACAGGTTTTATTTAAAATGCAAGGCTGGAAAAAGCTTAGCCACGGGAAAAAGAAAAGGTCTTGACCCTTAAATATTGATTCCGTTCTATTGATTACAAGAGATGGAGGCGGAGAGACTTTTTAAAAATGTAATCCTAAAGAAGGCACAAAGCAGATTTAGGTAAAAATCAGCCTGAGCTTTGCTATTTACAGGACTAAAGAGTTACAGAATGAAAGGCAAACTGGAGGGAGATCAGGGCATACACAGACTTCAGAGCTGATATTCAGGCCTCATAGACTCAGAATACAAAAGCCCTCGCCTCCCCTGGCACGAGTGCTCTGTCAGTAGGCTATACTGTCCATGGAAGCTGGGATATTCAATAAGGTTGGGCTCTACATTTGCTGGTAAATTCCCTACTATGGGCAAAGAGGCACATTGCCAAATCTTCCTTTCTCTTCAGACATGCTGAACAGTAGAGCAAGAAGAAAAAGAGCATCCCCTCACCCCCTCTCCCAGTGACTGACAAGTCAGGAGGAAAAGTATCATACAAGGTTATAATCTTGCATCTTGAACTGAACTTTGGGACTCAAGTGGAAAACTGGAAATTTCAGGAACAAACAAAGAAAAACTATTTAGCATGATATTATCCAAGAGCGACTTTATTGAAGGCCCTCGAAATCCTAGGGCATGCAAGCTGACGTAATACAACTTCTCCAAGAAGCATTAAGTCTACATGAATCCTGAAGTGCCTGATATACTTGAGTAAAAGTCTCCGTAATTCTCATTGTCAAAGAACCGAAGCAATTCTGTAGATCAGTGGGAGAAAGAACTTCTCCCTTGAAATGTGCCAAAGCCACAAAGAATTCACTATAGATACGTTGACAAATTGAAAAGTAAAATAAACACAGAAAAATGTGTAATCCAAGGCAGTAATATATATTTTAACCTAAACCACTGCTATACTCTCAGCGTGTCTACTTAGCTTTTCCACACAGCATAGCCCAGGCTGCTGACAGGACTTTCCCTGTTCTTTTGCCAAGAAAGCAAAGCACAAAATGTGCTAGATTGTTTCTTTGCATAAGTTTCTTACAGACGTGTGGAATTCTACAGATAGACGTACTTAAAGGCTTTTAAACTACACAATAGTTGTTGAAGGACTTCTAATCAACAAATTCTTATTTGCAAAATAGGTAGATGTCCTAGGACCCAGTCTGGAGACCTGCTGTTCTCCTCTGCTGTATGTAGTATCCATGCTGTCTTCCGTGTTGTTTCTTTGCAGGTATGTTCTCCTCGCTTCACAAGCAAGCCTTCTGTTCACTGACATTGCTGTTACATGATTTTCAACCTGTACAGAGGGGAAGCCACAATGTGTGTAGGGTCAGAAAAGTAAGGGTCAAATACTCTGTTCAACTGAGAGCTAAAATTTGTGCATATAACGTATGCTTCAATTTTAGCAATGTATAGTAACTTTTAGAAGCAATCATGGATCTGGATAGTCAGTATATCAAGGATATGACCACACAGGAGCTAGGCATGTGATTTGAAACAGCATGATGCTTTGCATGGGGTGATTAAGCCCTGCTAAAAAAATTAGTCTCCTCAGAGTAACACGGTGTAACATGACTGTATTGTTGCCGGTGACCAACTGTCTTAGATATCTCTGCATGGCACTCCAATGAGCCACACAGAAAAAAAACCCTAAGCTATCCTGCTTGGTAGTCTGCCCTCATTATGGTATGTGTTCACCACTGCTTGTCATTTTTTTCTGTCTAAAGACAACTCTGGGTAATATGTTCTCAAATAAGTACTTGGTTAAAAACAGTCTCTGGATTTTAAAAGCCACATTTCTTTCCAAATTATTTTCTTCTAGAGTTTTTATTAGTTGCAGTATCATCAGCTAGTTCTGCAATCAGTGATGTGCTTCACAGCACAGCTTTAGTGTTAACAAACATGCAAAAAATCTTGGTATAGAATCAAAGATTAAATAAATTTTTTTAGAGGGTTTTTTTTAGCACTATTTACTTCTGCTTGGTTTCTCCGCTACCGAAAGAAATCTGTGAGGTTTTAAAAGACTGATAATTTCCTTTGTATAACAATTCAGAATTAGGACTTTTTTTTTGTGTGTGCCTACTAAATTAGAACATCTAGGGCAGTTGATTTCATCAATAATAAACTCCTTTTGCAGCAGTTAGTGACAAAAAACGCTTCTCAAGAGAAGTAAATATTTACTTACATATTTATAAAGTTTCTCAGTGCTTTTTATGAAACTCCTCAGCAGCTCATGCAAAACAAAGTGGTAAATTAGAAAATGCATTACATCATGATAGATATTAATCTTTTTCTCTGTTTTACCTGTCTTTTAAAGAACTAAGATGAGAAAAGTGTGAAAGTCATAATACAAATTGGGGAGCTCTAGAACTCTTTTGGGCTTTTCTTGTTTGTGGAGTTTTGGCTGTAATTGTCTTATCCCCACGCAGGGGATAAGACCCGGGAATCACATTTGTTTGCAGTGCAAAACACCCCAGTCTGAAGCCTGGAAGAAACTCTCCCACCCTGAGGTCAGACTGGTTGAGTCGAGGGGCTGGATCTACCACCGCAGGCTGTGAAGGGGCAGCACAGGCGAGGGGCTGTGTGGGGCTGAGAGACCTGGGCTCCGCTGGCCCTCTGCCCTGCAGCTCCCACTCAGCTGGAACGAGATGGCTTCCTTGCTTCAGAAAGGCATCACCAAGGTAAAACATATTAAAGACAGCAAGGTAGTTAGTCACCACAGCTTTGGAGGGGGAACATGGGATCATTTAAGCACTTTAGGAACAGAAGTAGATTAACAGAGACACAGCTTTGCGTTCTTTGAAGTAAACGTAGAAGGGGGAAAATGCCTTATTCTTCAAAGGAGAAAAGAGTATAAGGTAAGAAAATGAAAGGCTACTATGATGGTAGGAAAGGGTAGCACGGAATTATTGTGACACCAATGATTAAGAATTAAAGGAGGCCCTACAGCCTAGTTGTATATTACAAACAAGAGTGGAGATTTTAATGAAACCTTTTACTCTTCAGAGACAACTTACGGGCTTCCTGCTGTCAGATGCCCAGCCAACCTCTCTCCATAATCTCCCCTAAAGCCTGGCCCTGGCCATGGCTGTCTCCTTGCAGCTGTGAGGCACCAGGTGTGGGTGGTGGCACCAGAGCTCAGATGCGATGGCGGTGGGCCCCTCTGCCCCTATCAGCACTGCATGTCACACTGTGTCTTCCTGCTGCCCATGGGGCTGGCTCCTTTGCAGGAGGGATGCCAGGATACGTGCCCCAGCTTGCTACGTTGTGGTATGGGGGAGGCAGCATGGCCCTAGAAACTGCCCACTGCCTAGAAACCTCCTGGGGCTCATGGGGCAAGTCCCAGTTCCTTCCAAAGAGTACACCTTTTTTCTTAGTAGCTTGTTGATGTCCAGAGGGAGAGAGTGCCTCAGCATGGGCGTGGGCCCTCCCTTCAGAGGCCCTGGTAATCTGCTGGGAGCAGCCTGGTTGTTCTGGCTGCCATGTTGTGGTGCAGGCAGCCTGCCAGGCCTCCACCGCTGCCTGCAGGTTTTGCCTGCCACTGCCCAGTGTGAGTCCTTTGTGACTCTGTCACCTGCTCCCTCTCTTTTTTTTTTTAATCACTTGAGGTTGAAGTAGCTCCTCAAGCTCTTGATATGTGCAAGTTCCCAGACCTTCTCCTCACCAAAGTCCCAGCACAGGCACCTGGGCTTCTGTAAGTAAACCCTGGAAGATACAATCTGCATTTAAAAATCAGTAAATTGATGCCTGCAAAAGGGCTGTATAAATCTATACCAAACAATAACAGTAGAAAGCTATTAGTTTAGCCGTCTAGCCTGGTTTAAAAACCAACCAAACGAAAAAACCCCAAAGCTTCTAGCAAAGGAATATCAACACAATATAAAGTTAATGTTAAGATTTTTATTTATTTATTTTAGGGTTTGTTTTTTTTTTTGTAAGAGATAGAAGTGAAGACAGAGAAATAAAGGAGAAACTAAACAGGAACTCATGTTTGTAAAGTTGTTTCACAAGAAAGGCAAAACAAGGTGCAAGGAGGGTAAGCTGTGCAAAATGAGCACGTGCTTCCAAGTTCTGAGCCGTGCTCCTTTCCAAGTGCATTCACTGCTGTGCAAGAAAAGATGTGCAAATAGCAAAAGAAGAGGTACATAACACATTGTAATTTTCTTAGACAGTTTTCTACTAAAATAAAATAAAGTACCAGTAGCCCTAGTCTTGCAGTGGCAATAGGATATAGAATCATAGAATCATAGAATAGTTTGTGTTGGAAGGTACCTTTAAAGGCCATCTAGTCCAACCCCCCTGCAAGGAGCAGGGACATCTCCAACCAGATCAGGTTGCTCAGAGCCCCGTCCAGCCTGGCCTTGAATGTTTCTGGGGATGGGGCATCCACCACCTCTCTGGACAACCTGTGCCAGTGTTCCACCACCCTCATGGTAAAAAAATTTTTCCTAATGTCTAATCTGAATCTATCTCCCTCTATTTTAAAAACATTACCCCTCATCCTATCGCAACAGGCCCTGCTGAAGAGTTTCTCCTCTTCTTTCCTGTAGATCCCCTTTAGGTACTGGAAGATGATACAATTTACCAAGTATACTCTTTGTGTTGAAACTTTAACAGAATGAGGCACAGGGAGAAACAGTGCTCCTGTGTGTTTGGCTTTGTATGGTGCTGAACTCTTTGTTGGGCAGATTGGAGCACGGTCCTTGTGCCTCAGGACCTCCCAGCTGGGAGTAACGACTGGTACACCAGTGTGCATCTCCTGAGAGCCAGGCAGTGCCGCTGTGACTTCCAACACTTTTCCTAACATGTTCGTTAGCTCTCCTGAGGTTACGGCAGGCAGCGACTGACTCCAGCATCTCTGATCAGATGGCACAGTGACTCAGCCCTGAGTGGCATGGAAGCACAGGCTGCCTAGTGCATTTCCACAACTATGTAAGAATAAAACTCATTTAATAATACTTCAAAAGACTAAAAGTTCACCCAGCTCAGGATCTTGCCCACCACAGAGGCCACAAGAAGATGCCAAATGTAGTATGTTATCACTGAGCAAACCTGCATCTGTGCCTTTTGTTTGTATTTTTGTTGTTTGAGGATACTGGCCTAAGATTTCATAAAGTAGCCTTGGACCTTTCATACCACTTACCTGCAATGGCTAGAAGTTCAGGTTCCAGATATCTGTATGTTTACAGGCATGCAGATGAATCTGTGTAAGGCAGACCCTTGCATGCATCATGTATCCTGAAATCATTGTGCTCTACCCCTGTACAAGAGCTGTGTTTTCACATGTCTTGTTACAGTTTCAGGATGACAGAATGTATATTTTCAGTATTTAAGTGTCACCAAGAGGCTGCTCTATGTTTTCTGCTCACCCGTTCTGTCCAGGCTTACAGACACACTAATTTATGTCCTGATCCATGCTCTGGGAATTAGTGTCATGGCACTGAATAAGATTGTAAAGAAGTAAAATCTTTTTTTTTTTTTTAACCTCTGTATGTTGAAGGTACTTATCTTGTTGCATGAATATGGATGATAGTTTCCCATGAATATGGAAAAGACTGGGAAGGGATGGGTCAGTGTTTAACATTAACTACTCTTAACCTTTCCACCAAGTTGACCTTACCACAATATGATGCATAGGAGGGGTCAGGCTTAGCTGATTTTCTGTAGAATGCCATTAGTAATTTTTTGCCACATATGTTTGCCCTAAAGCCTTGTTTGCCACCTATATAATTATTAGAAGACTCTCATAATTGTATTTGAAATTCTAAGTTGACACTTATGTCACAGTACCATGGCACAGTATTATGTTTAATTTCTCTTTTGTTCATCTCATTTAATATACTGCAGAATTATACTCAAAAGAAGATCCCACACACTTCTTTTCCTTACCATTACCAGCTACATGTTCCTCCCCTACCTGCTAGAACCATCAATTTAATTTAAAAAAGAAAAGAAGGAAAAAAGCATATATAGGCTTGCATGCTCAAAATATAAAGTGGGTAAACACCTCATTTCATGTTTTGTATGAAAGCTGAAGTAATAGGACATTCACATTTCCCTGATAGGTAGAACTTATAACCCAGTAGTATTGCAGGATTATGATGCTAAATTAATTGTGACTTTGACATGTTGCACATTCTGAGGTGTTTGGCCCAAACTATGCTCACTTGAGCCTTATACAGAGCAAACTCTCTTTCAGTTAGCTTCCTCCTCCACCTTAGCAGACTTGCTTGGGTGTCTCTTGCAGTGCTTTCATCCCAGAAACCATGGATGAGGCTCCTTAGTATGAAGACTCATGAGAAGGTGTTAAATAGCAGGTGACACCCAGGCTTGCTGGGGCCTGCTTTGGAATGGAAACTCCTGGTGCAGCCACAAAGTGGTCATAGTAGGGTCACACTGTGTGGAAATAGGATAGGATGATCATTTGGGCTCCTCAGGTGATGTTGTTAGGTCTCCATATGGTTGTACCTGATCTCTTGTGAAATCTTGGAAGTTCATAGCAGCGTTCAGTGTCAACGGGGAGGGTGATCTGTATTGCTTTCAGATGGACTGTAGAGTGGAAAATGTACTTGGATTTAATGCAGGAAGAATGTTGCAGTAGTTTTTCAGTTTTTTTTTAATTTTACTATTTATTTTCAAATTTTGTATTGGATTTTGGAAGCAGGGGAATGTAATATGAAGTCACAAAGAGTAAACAGTATTCAGCCACTATGGAAGGAGTAGCAATTAATATTTTCTTATTAGTCACTTTCTTCTTAGCCACATCTTTTGGAACAGCTGAAAACTTTCATCCACCTGCTGCAGATTACTATCTGGGTTAACTGTTCCTGTTTGAAGTAGTTTTACTGTGGCAGCAATCGGGGTTTACCACTGTTCCTCATGTGTCGCTCTCTAAATATTTAAGTTTTGGAACAAATTTGTCAACCAGTAGATATTTTACACTCTTTTTAGTGATTGAAAACTGATGTATAAAGAACATAAGCTAGTTTTCCAGAGAAGATGAGTAAGCACAGAAAGGTCTGATTGGTTTATTGGGCTCATGTGGTTAAGGTGTGCCAATTTCCATAGCCAAGAGCAATGCAAAGGAGAGGTTAGCAACAGATGTGTCCCTCTCTGCTTTCTAGCCTAATAGATGAGATTTCCAGTTGTATTAAAGTAGCAGAATTTTACACAAGTATGGATTGCAACTGAAATGTACAGATTGAGATCCACAGTACGATTTTGTTTTCCTGTGAGCAACTATAAACACAGTGGACATAAGTGGATAGTTTTGTGTAGCAGTGTCTTTGAATTCAAGCCCACATGTTTGAACAGTTGGCTTTTTGCAGGTTAAGCATAAGTCTGGTTATATTATATTTTTATTACTGAGCATTGCAGTAGTAGCAAAGTACTTAGCTCAGTATTGTTATTTTTGTTTATGCTGTGCACTTCCAAGATAATACAATTAAGATAATTTTGTTATTGTGTTAATTACTGTGGACACGTATTGCATAATACAGAATGCTTTCTGAGTAAATTAGCTCCATGCTGCTGTGACTATCCTCTCCTATTTCACTTAAAGGTTATCAGTTACTACACGGTATGCAGAGTAGACGTATCCACAGATTCTATCCTGCAGAGTTTATAGTTTAAACATGCAAAACAGGTGAAGAGTAGGAAAAGAGAGTGTCTTCATGATCTAAAATCAGTCAGGGAATATGTGCACAGATTGTGGGATCCAGTCCCTGCTCCATCCAAATTGCTATCCCTTTGGAGGAGCAGTCTAGCATAGATTAAGACACTTACGCTCATGCAAAAGGGGGTTTGGGCTTTTTTATTATTATTGTAAAGTAAATGTCAGCTATTCCATCTGCCCCTCAACATAACCATCATTAATTAGCTGATTTATTTTAGACGTTGCAGCAGAGGTGGATTTTTAAAGATAGATTTCAAAGAAGTGAGGACAATTGGCTGACAGCTCAGTTCAGAGAGGGCACTCCATGTGTGAGGGGCAGGGTGGAGCTGTGTGTGAGAGAAGCTGACAAACAGCAGAGAAGATTGTTATTGTCAGTGGATTAGAAGAAAGTGTGTGCATGTGTGTGTCTGTGTGTGAAAGAGGGAAAGAGAAATGCAATTAGAGACAAGAGCAGACAAATAAAGAAGGGTGGAGTTTTGAAGAGGCTTGAAGCATGAACTTGCTGTTCTGAAACCAGGAGGGACTGAAAGGGGGATGAATGATGTGGTCAGAGTAGACAAGGAATATAACCCTCAAGTTAAAAAAAAAAAATAATGATGCGCTATTTCTTGATAAGCTCAGAAAGCACAAGTTGGCAGAACAATCTCTGCTTCCAAAACCTTTTAGAAGTTGAACAATTTTTGAGGAAGAAAAGAGAAGAGAGATGGCATCCAAAATAGCACATTAAAAAAAAAAATTCTGAGCAAGGGCATTTGCAGTGCTAAAGCAGAATGTTAATTGAAATCCTACTGTGCCAACAGGAACATTGGAAACAGACCAGTCAGGATTAGACTAATTAAGATGTCTTTAAAAGAAAGCGGAAGAAAAAATCTACTGAAAATCTGAACAGGTTGGATTGTCTTAAAGAGGAATTTACCAAATTCACAGAGAATTCTTAAAGAATTTGTAAAGTGTGTCCATCTTGCAAAACATGAATTGAAGTAGACTGGAATGTTGACACAGGTAAAGAAAAGTTGCCTTCTAAGTATCTTTGGGAGCTGATGTCTGGGAATGTGCTGAAGGGTAGCTCTTTGTCCCCCACATTATTTTGAGGAGACATGCTAACAGCCACATCAAGGAAGCTGGTGGCTTCTGTATAACCTGTTGTAGTAGGTTTCTCTGACATAAAATACTTAAGACTCGGCATCCTCCTTCCTTGTCTTGCTCCCATGCAGCTTGGTGTGCTTGGCTGTGGAAAGGGGCAGAGGGAGGTTCATTCTTGAGCTGGTGAATGAAATTTATTCTTTTATTGAGGTAAGAACAACCTCTAAGGTGACCTTGTCACAACTGCGATAGAGGGGAGATATCCTTCTTTCTGAGCTTTCAGTACGCAGTACTCTTGGGCAGTACAAAAGTGCTTATGTGGCTCTAGAACACAAGCAGTAAAGATGGCAATAGTGTTTCAACTTGCCTTTGCTAGGACTACTGAGATGTGGGACACAGAGATCTAAGTTTGCGTTCACTGGTAGAAGCAGTGTTTGCCAGGCAGCTTCTACAACTGGAGTTGATGACCCACATCCAAGTCTCCTACAGCCCTTGGGAAGATAACCATTGCTCCTGACACTACAGAGCTATAATGGCATTTGACAGAAGAAACCATGAATATTTTAATCCTTTAAAAAGAAGGAGTGTGTCTAGTGTTGAGTCAAGCTGTTTGAATTATTCAGTGTGAATAAGTGAGCCAATTTATTGGACCTTTTCCTTGTTCACAGATCACTCACAGCCTCATCCTTCTTTCCATGACCAGTGCTGCTTTTCTCAAGTGTTCTGTAAATAGTTTATACAAATGTCGGCCAATGGAACTTGTGATCTCTTTCCTTCAACCATTATTAACTCTTAGCCTTACGTAATTTTCAGAATGATTGCTTTTCTGTGGTTGCATGGCAGGACTTCTAAAGTGGGAAAAAATGAAATAGTGCATCTTGAATAAGCATACTTCTGTGCAAATACTGTTTCATATAAAATTTCAAATATGTCTATTTGTGCAAAAAGCATCCATTATCTATATAATTGTAAGAATAAATAAACTCTTAGCTGACAGGTGGATTTTACTGAGGCTTGAGTTGTGTAAAAGCTCGACAGGAGCCTTCCCAGGAGTGAGGGTCTTGGGTTGTCCAGATCCACTTGTGCTTAGCCCTGAAAATGTCTCAGCTGTTCAGAAAAGCATGACATCTAATGTACCCTTACTGTGTTCCGCAATAGTTTTAAAATCTGTCTGTGTGTTTTACTGGAGCTGAACAATAGCAAATTTGATGAAGAGTGGATATGAGAGGTATTAATATGGTTGAATCAAAGAGAACTCTAAGGAATGTTTCTGAGCCTTCATTTTATAATATTCAACTTCCTTGAGTTTTGCACTGATGTATTTATTTATTTACCAAAGCCATGGTCTTTCTACAAAAGTACTCTCTGAAATGACATTACTGGGAGATCTGCAGCTTGTCTCACATTTGTACATTTATGAAGTCAACCCAAACAAGTAAGCCTGTGAGCGTAAAAGCTACATATTGATGTAGTACCTTTCTTAGCATCTGATATGAAACTAGTTTTGGGCCCCTCACTACAAGAAAGACATTGAAGCCCTGGAACTTGTCCAGAGAAGGGCAACAAGCCTGGTGAGGGGTCTGGAGCACAAGTCTTATGAGGAGCAGCTGAGAGAGTTGGGATTGTTTAGTCTGGAGAAGAGGAGGCTCAGGGGAGATCTTATTGCTCTCTATAGCTTCC